>NW_019167937.1:27717788-27862480 GCF_002303985.1 Durio zibethinus | reverse complement strand
TAGGCGTCCATTTTCTTTCTATTGTCATGATGATATGACAAAATCTTTTTCAAAACTAATTTACCCTCACAGAAGCATCGATGTTGTATCTTTTTGTCATGTGTTCGCATGATTCTTCTTTAATACATTTATCCATAACTGAGTGCTGAGAGTTTTTTCTCTTCAATAAGATTCAGTTGCTCGAAACAATCCTGAACTCATCTGTCTCGTCCAATTTTATCTCCATCAACACTCTCAGAGAAGGAATTTTCACTTCAATCGGTAATACAGCTTTCATCTCATACACTAGTGAAAATGTGGTAGCCCCTGTGGAAGTTCGGATTGATGTTCTATAGGCAAGCAAAGCAAAAGGTAACTTTTCATGCTAGTCCTTATATGTGTTAGTCATTTTTTCCAACATTCTCTTGATGTTTTTATTTGCAGCTTCCATTGTACCATTCATTTTTGAACGATATGGTGCTGAATGATGATGTTTGATCTTGAACTGTACACATAATTTTTTCATCATTTTATTGTTTAAATTGCTAGCATTATCTGAGATGATCCTTTTCGAGAGCCCATATCGACATATTATCTCTCTTTTTATAAATCTATACACTACTAATCGCGTAATACTAGCATACAAAGCTGTTTCTACCCATTTTGTAAAGTAATTGATTATCACAAAGATAAATCGATGCCCATTTAAAGATTTTGGGGTTATGAGTCTGATCACATCCATTCCTCACATGGAGAAAGGCCATAGTGGTGTCAAGACGTGCAGCGAGACTAAAGGAGAATGAATTTTATCTGCATAAATTTGGTATTTATGGCATTTCTTAGCATAACTGATGCAATCATTATCCATTGTAGGCCAGCACTAACTAGCTCTCGTGATCTGTTTGGCCATCATATACCTGTTAGCATGTGTTCCATAAATTCTTTCATGTACTTCTTCAAGTATCCTTCTCGCCTCCATAGCATCGACGCACCTTAGCAAAATCTAATCTCAACTTTTTTTATACAAGATTTCTCTATCAAGCGCAAAACCTACTGCTTAATCTTTGAATAATCCTCTTATCATTTTTGAAGCCTGCTCTGGGTAGTTTTGACACTTAATATATTGTATAACTTATAGTACCAAGGTTGTCGATCTACTTCTTCTTCCACGTTTGAACAGTGGGTTGATAAAATTTTTATTTTTACTCTAATGGGTTGAATTCCCATACTATTATTTAACCTAAACATTACTGTCAAATTAGCCAAGGCATCAACAATCTAATTTTCTTTTCAAGGAACATGCTGAAATTAGATCTCTTTAAAATATTTCATTAAAGCTAGTTATGTGCTTTTGATATAATATTAATTTCGGGTCTTTAGTCTTCCATTCACCTTTTAGTTGATAAATTACTAAGGTTGAATCTCCATATACTTCTAGTGTTCCAATCTTCTTTTCAATAGTCATCTAGAATGTCATGACGCATGTTTCATATTCAGCAACATTGTTTGTACAGTTGAAATCTAACCTTATGATACAGGGGTAGTAATTCTCTTCTAGTGATATTCGTATTGCCCCAATGCCATGCCCCATTATATTGGATGCCCCGTCAAAAAACATTTTCCATACTTATCTTACAAGCCCTTTATCTTCATCCTGCAAGATTACCATCAAATCTTCATCTGAAAACTCAAACTTCATAGGTTCATAATCTTTTGTAGTTCGATCGACAAGAAAATTAGTAATTGCACTCTCTTTTATGGATTTTTGTGTCACATACATAATATCATATTCTAATAGCATGACCTGCCATTTCGCTAGCCTGCCTAATAAAGATGGTTTTTCAAAAATGTACTTGAGGAGATTCAATTTTGATATTAGCCACGTCATATGGTAGAGCTTGTATTGCCTGAGTTTACGAGTAGTCCAAGCTAGGGCACAACATATTTTTTCTATTTGGGGGCACTTGGCCTCGTACTCTGTAAACTTTTTACTTAAATAGTATATAACATGCTCTTTCTTGCTAGTTTCATCTCTTTGCCCCAATACACATCCTATCGATTTTTCTTGAACCGTTAGATATAAAAGTAATGATTTTCCTGCAACTATTGGAACCAAAACTGGTGGGCTCATCAAATGCTCTTTAACATTTTCAAATGCATTTTGGCATTTTTCATCCCATTCACCAAGATTATTTTTGTGAAGCAACCTGAAGATTGGATCACATTTCGAGGTAAGTTGGGATATGAAGCGAGAAATATAATTCAATCACCCCAAAAAGCCTCTCACCTCTTTTTACGTGTGTAATGCTGACAATTCTTGAATGGTTCAAATTTTATCAGAGTCTACTTCTATACATCTTTCACTGACTATAAACCCTAACATTTTTTTAGATTTAATAGCAAATTTGTATTTGGCTGGATTCAACTTGAGATGGTATCTCCGTAATCTTTCAAAAAGCTTTATGAGATTAACAACATGATCTTCCCCTTCTTGAGGCTTAGCTATTGTATCATCAACATATATCTCTATCTCTTTATGTATCATATCATGAAAGAAAGTGACCTTCACTCTTTGATATGTGGCACCAGTATTTTTTAGCTCAAAAGACATAATTTTATAGTAAAACGTGCCCTACATTGTCACAAATATAGTTTTTTCATATCTTCACGAGCCATTTTGATATGATTGTAGCCAAAGAACCTGTCTATGAATAAAAAAGTGAAGTACTTAGCAGTGTTATCTACAAGGGTATCAATATGTGGCAATGAAAAATTATCCTTTTAGCTAGCCCTATTTAAATCTCGATAGTCCACACACATTCTAACTTTTTTATCTTTCTTGGGAATTGGGACTATATTGACTATCCATTCAGGGTACTTGGCTACTTCTAAGAAACCAGCATTAAATTACTTTTTTACTTTTTTTTTATCTTCAGTAACATTTTCAGCTTCATGCATCTCAATTTCTACTGTACTAGTCGACATTCTGATTTTAAAGGCAACCTATGCTCAACCACCTTTGTGCTAAGTTCTGGCATATCCTAGTAAGACCATGCAAATACATCCATGTACTTTTGTAGCAGATTCACCAACTTTTGCTTCTCAATTGGTGATAGTGAAGTATCGATCCTAACTTCTTTTTTATTATCACCATCTCATAAATTTAATGGGTTGGTTGATTCTTGGCGGGGTTCTATAATTTTTTTCTCTTGTTCCATCCATTTCAACAGATCATAAAGGTAAATCATAGTCTTCTAAATCAACATCGTTATCAAGCTCGCTAATATGAGTCGAATTTTCAAAATCAAACTTAGTGTTATTGCCTTGGTCATCCATAATGTTCATTATTAGAACACCTGAAAATGGGTATAATCACAAAGAAATATATATTAATCTTGGCAAGGGCAAAGAGAATGGTAATAAAAGAAAAGAAAAATGAAAAAAAGAGAACATTGTATAAGTGAAATGCATTGCATTCATCATTTTATTAAGATAATGAAAATAAGCCCATACACTTAACCTCCGCATGTTCTTAGGCAGAAGTAATTGAAATTTTCGAGTTAAAAGGTTTAAGGACAACAAAAATGGTACACCATTCTTCAAGTCTCCTAAAAAAGAAAAAAGATCTCTTCATCTTGCATGATTCCTTCATCTGCTTCCATTTAAAATTACTAGTTCTCCTTGTTCAACTTTTGTCGACCCAGGATAGACATGCCCGACTGAACGAATGGTTTCATACAAATAAAGGAACACCATTTTTCTAATAATCAAATTTTGCCCTTTGAGGCGTGCCATTCTTTTTTCTTTCTTCTCCAGTATTATATTCTTTTTATCAGTAGTAGTAGGCTTATAGCCTAACCCCCATCTTTTTTTATTTTCAATCAGCATGGTGCTCTTACGATTCCTTGTAGAGCTTTCCCTAAGCCCTGTCCGACTCACAAACCTTTGCCAGCAATCTGTTTGATCACCATATTCATAGCTTTTGATAATTAAGGGATCGGTATCCTTGACCCTTTTTTTATGTAAGTAACGTTTGCTACTTTTTAAAAAAACATTCGATCACTTCTTCTGCTGCCTCAACATAGAAAGTAGTTAAGGTCTTTGTTACTAATAAATCCTTCTCACCATTCACACAGACTTATTTTTCTTCCATAATGAATTTTACCTTCTGATGTAAAGATAAAGGTACAACTCCGATCGTGTGAATCCAAAGTCTTTCAAGTAGACAACTATATACAGAAGTTATGTCCATTACTTGAAATATGAGGTTAAAGGTATAAGGATTGATTTGCAATGAGATCTCTATATCACCAATTACCTCTCTTTGTGTATCATCAAATGCTCTTACAATCATACGGCTATTTTGCATGTGAGAGAGATCCATTGAAAGCTTTGATAATGTCATCAGAGGCATAAAATTAATAGACGATCCATTGTCAATCAATATTTTGGCCATAGTATGGGACTTGCATTTAATAGTAACATGTAAAGTCTTAACACTACCACATCCTTCCAAAGGTATTTCATCATCATTAAAGGTGATGAAATTTGAGGGTATAATATTCCAACCATGTGATTTACCTTCTCAACAGAAATGTTATGCTCGATATAAGCTTAGTTGAGCACTTTCGGTAAAACGTTTCTATCCGACTTAGAATTTAATAGTAGTGATAGTAAGAAATACGAGCTGATGTTTATTTAGCTAGTCAATCACACTGTACTCACTATGTTTAATGATATTTAAAAACTCATAAGCTTCTTTTTCTGACACCGATTTGTTAACTTGCACTTTCGAGCTTACCATCGATTGAGAATCTTGGCTTTCCCTTGTGTCTTCTTCTCCTATCCTGATTTTCCCTTTCCTAGCTCTTTCTGACATTTTAGAAGTATAAATTCGACCACTTTGAGTCATTCTTCCTATTCCCATTATGTTGACAGTATTTTTCATACTTAGATTATTTGAGGTCATATCAGACCCTTACATTACTACATCATAATCTTATCTCCATGGGACTGCTTTGTCGGTCTGATAAAAGAATGAACTAGAGACATAAATGGTCATTGATGTCTTAGAAGAGGAGATGGTTTTTTCAGTTAAGGGCTCTGATTTCTCATCATAGTAAAAAAAAAAAGGTTTGGGGATAACAGACTTGCCAGAACGCTCGTCACCCACTGCATTCACACTATTTCCATCACATTCATCATAGAATTTAATGATGGCCTCATCCATCAAGCTCTGCAATGTTCACTTAAAGACTTCACAACTTTGGATTGAATGTCCAATTGTTTCCCCATGGTATTTGCAAAAATGGTTAGGGTTTTCATGACTTCCATTGTCATCCAAAAATAATGGTTGAATCATGCCCGTCTTATACAAATGATCATACACCTATTCAAAAGGAGTCTTTACTTCATCTGTGCATTTTTTGATCTTCACATATTTTTCTTTACCCATCATATTGATTTTCCCTTCGGTGTGATCCGAAAAAGGGTTTCCACTGACACTTGGCTTGAATTTGGTATCAAAAGATAAAAGCTCATCATTTATCAAACCTTGCTCTTTATGTTTAAGTGCTGTGTAATTTTCAGTAGAGTGTCCTGTAATCCCGTAATGATAATCACACTTGGCGTTAGGGTCATACCAATTTGGGTATGATAGTTTTAATGATTTTACTTATGAAGGAACGATAAGATGGCCTCTCACTAATTGAAGGTACAAATTGGTGTAAGACATGAGAATTGGGTCAAAATAAGACCTTTCCCGATTGTTATTATTTTATGAATTCCTTTGATTGCTTTTTGGGTAGGTTGGTTGGGTAAATGGTTAAGTTAGAGGTGCAAAGGTATAGTTGGATGGTTGAGGGCTAAAGCTTGGTCTAGGCAATGGTTGTTGGGGTGCTCGGTAATGGTATGATTGTTGAGAAATTTGGTTAGTGGCAGGGTAGTGGAGGGGTATGGATTATATGGAATAAAAAGATGGTGTGAGGGATTTTTATGAGTGACAACATGTGTCTTCTGCTCTTTCTTTTTTAAAGTTGCTATTTTCTTTTTGGACCCTTCAATTTTACCACTTTTGATAGCGTTCTCTATCATCTCTCCTGAGATTACCATGTCAGAGAAGTTTTTCGTGGCATTCTCTACCAACCTGTCATAGTAAGGGACTTTCAGTGTGTTGACAAATAACACAGTTATCTCTTTTTTAATTAATGGTGGTTGGACCTAAGCTACTGTATCTCTCCACCGATATGCATATTCTTTGAAAGTTTTTGTTGATTTCTTCTTCATATTTTGCAATGACAACCTATCTGGGGCTATATCCAAGACATGCTTATACTGAGTAAGAAAAATTTTGGTCAAGTCTTTCCATGAGTGGATCTTGCTCCGATCTAACTGTACATACCATTTTGTTGCTGAACTAGTCAAACTATCTTAGAAACAGTGTATCAATAGTTTGTCAATATGAGTATGACCCATCATCTTTCTATAAAACATGGTAATATGAATGGAAGAAAACTTTGTTCCATCGTATTTTTCAAAATCTAAGGTCTTGAATTTTGGTGGGATAATCAAGTCAGGCACTAGGCTCAACTCATTGGCAACAACCCCATAAATGTCATTACCTTTAACTGCTTTGAACCTCTCCTTAAATTGGTCATACTTGTTTTAAGTTTTTGAATTTATAATAGGTTCTGACATTTTGTGAGACTTTTTTTATTCAACACGATTATCAAGATTTGGTACCATGATGGGATCAACTGGGATAGGTCTCGAGTTAGTATTCAAGTGGGTTAGTTGTTGACTTACAGAATGATTGACATAAGGGTATGGCTATGTACTTGGTGGCTATATGTGCATATCCCGAGGAACTTGAACCTGAGCCTGAGATGGAATGAATCCCAGAAGGTATAATGGCTCTTCTATATTAACCTCATCTCTTGTCTTTGATGCGTTAGTGACTCTTTTTCCTTTCATTGAATCAAGTAACAGTTGTCTTAGTTCAACCATTTATGCTTCGATGCTTTGTTGTATTTTCATCACTTTTTCTTGTATCTTCTCCTGTGCCCCTTCAACACTTTCAAATCTGGCTGTATTTTTTTCTTCCATGGCTCGAGTCTAAGAACGAGTATTATATCTATACGAAATTGATTGATTTTGATTCTTCGACTTTGTTATCCTTGAACCTTAGTTTATTAACCATGAATTAGATCGCATGATATAACGTCGTTGATATTGTTGTTAGTATTTACATTTATCAAAATGCATTCATGAAATGAATGAAATGCAAATTAAGGTACTGTCTTGGATCGATCGAAACAAAAAGAAACTTTCATTAACCATGAGAGTCTTTATACATCATCTAATCATCCTTGTATTTAAACCATAAAAACATTTGATTTGAGCATATTGCTGCCTAGCTTTATACAAAAAGTTTAATAATCTCTGACTATGGCTTTGGGTCGGTACAATCTTTCGTTCCAGTGCTTCCACCTTCTGAATCATGTTGCTTACCTTTCGAATAGTCTTGTAGATTTGAATAGTCAAATGTTCGATGTATTGCTACCTCTATAAACTTTTCGCTCTCTATATCTCTCAAGCATCCATGTCCATATTACAAGTGCGAGCCCAATAATCCTCTCTCTCTTACCATTCAACTAAAATCTTATCATGTGACTTTGATTGCTTGTCAATTGAAGCTTCAAGCTCATTAATTCATGCTCTAGAGCTTTTTTCTCACTTTACAAAATGAAATTCCTATTCTGTTCCTTATTTAGTTCGGTTTTTAGCTTTTCACTTTCTCTTTGGTGCCTTGCTACCTTTTCAGAAGCTCTTGAAAATTTTTTTTTTCATTTATGTTGTTCTTTGGTGAGTACAGAGATCATTTCTTTGTTCTATTGAGCTCTATTCTTCCAATACTCCACCATATCTTGTAGTTCTTCCACATCCTTTTTGGATCCCTTCAAAGATCTACTGTCTAACCTTAATTTCTTATTTTCTTGAAGTAAATTTTATAGATCTTCTTTTAATACTTTTTGTTCTTTGGTCAACTTTTATACTGCATCATCTCTCATCATTAAATCATATCTCAATTGGTTAACCTGATCTATCATAACCATCTTCTCTTTCTCTAACATTTTTTTTCAATCTCAAATTCTCATTGGACGATCTCAAAAGTTGACAATACCGATACTAAAATAAGAGTTGGTAATTTTTTTGAAACATCAACTGGTAGAGACCTAATTTCGTTAACCCTTTTCATCCTCCACACAAGGTAACCTTCTGTAACATTATTCACAAATCTAGCTAGGCTCATTCGATTGACCTGCTTTCATGCTTTGATGATTTGATGAACCCTTTTCACATAACCAAGTGTCGCATAATCAAACTCTAGTATACTGAGCCTATGAGTCATAAGGATGAACTGTCATGAATCATATTATCTTTGAATCAGAAGAGGTGCATAACTCACTGCTTTTCATATTCCTAACAAAAGTACCCATGACTCATCTCCATAACTATATAAGATGGCCATCGAAAGCATCCATGATGCCCTCTATATTACATCATCGCTAGTGAGCTTCAGAAAGAATGCCAACCACTGACCTTTTATCCAATCTTTCTTCTATTCTTTAGCAGCAAACTCTTGGATAGAGACGAAATGAACGGAGAATGGCTGAAATGATGTCTTTTTTTTAAAAAAAAAAAGGGTTCTGAGCCAAACAAAAAGTAATTGCGTACATGCTATAAATCGTCCTTCATTTTTTTTTGATAAAAATTAAATGATCTAACAGTCTCTGTCAAAATAATTGGTGAAAGGTTTATACCTTTATCTAATTGCTCAAAAAAGTCAACCATTGATGCTTCTATATGTCTTAACACCTTAAGAAATATCATCAATCCATACACGGCTAAAGCAAACACATTCAACCCCTGATCAGTATCAATATACTTCTTTATGTACTCGAGTAAAAAAATTAATGGAATGGTCTCAACCCCATTCTTTTTCTTCTTGTGCTTGTCTATCTCTTCAACCCCTACTTACATGATTTGAATAACTTCTTTCTATATCCGGTAGTCTTATGCTCTTTTTAATGGATCTTATCTTGATTGGTAGACTCTATCCAAAGTAAAAAAAAATATTCTTCAATCGTAAGGGCCAAATCTTCTTATTTGAATACAAAGCATCGATAAGATGGATCCCAGAATTATATTACAGCTCTCATTAGCTGTTCATCAATCTTCACTGACATAAGCAGTGCCACATCCTCATATTTCTTGAAAAAGATTTTTTTCTCTCTGTTTCTCACTGTTTCCAAATAGCTTTTAATTTTGATATATCATTCTGACTGAGATCCATATGCATTGATTGTGGCAGCATCGATATGTGACTATCTACTAAGCAATCTTTTTCTTTCCCTTGAGTACTTTTTGAATGGCTCTTGATCTCTAAGTAGCTCTTACACACGGATGACATCTTTTAGGTTTTTCGAAAGTTTTTCTTGCTGAAGATTGGTCCAAAACAATACCCTTTAAAAATATGGTACCTATATGATGCCTGCAACAAAATTGAAGACAATAAAAGAATTAAACAAATCAATAATGTAAATAAAATAAATAAATAAAAATGAGTAAATAAATGAACAAGTATAACATACGTTATAACATAATACACATAGTGTTATAATTTAGGTAATTTTTTTGTAAAAGGGACAGCATGGCTCTATCCTAAAGTTGGACCTTACGGCTCACCATATGCTGGGTTAAGATTTACATGTCTAAAGGTTTCCAAACTATTCCTCACATCATTATCCATTATAGACTAATAAGGCTCTTTGATTCTCACCCATTACAAGCTACTAACAGAAGAGGTTCAATCTGAGTGAAAGTGTTTCACTGGCAAATATGGAGGTTATCACTTCACGAGAGCATAGCTACTTCATTTTCTCCTAAAAGGGATAGAGCCCGGGTCTAGAGCTCATGCATGAATATGCAAAGTGTGTGCAAAATAATGTATTAATTGAAATACCATAAACACAAAATTAAAATAAAATAACAACTAACATATAATTTATCTTATTCATTAACATATATATTTTTGAAAAAAAAGTAATGGAGATAAATGAAATGTTCAAAATAAAACCAATTAAATCCAATAATTCTTAATAACGCATAATTAAACGTTTTAGGTGACTCTGGAATTGGTCCACAGTGGAGTCACCAGCTGGCCGTAACGATTTTGAGACCGCTAAACGTAAATGAGTTTTAAAATAAAAATAAATTAGGGGAGTCACCACCAATCTTTGTTAGGGTGTGATTGGCCACCTAAAAGTTTATCTTTTTAATAAAACTATAAAAACTAGTTTAAAGTTTATCAAAAAGATAAATTTTGATCTACAAAAAATCAGGTTGGGTTCGAGAGTCGGTTACGTATAGGGAAGGATTAGCACCCCCACAACGCCCATAAATTGGTATCATTTAATTACGCGTTATTTTTGGTGTTGGATAAAAATGGTTTTAATTTGAATTTTAACACTAATTCCCTTTATTTGGAAAAATAAAATTTTGCTAAAGCTCTTTATTTAGGAATATTGAGAAAATCTTAAAGTTAAAGAATGATTTTAAAATTCTCCAACATCTAGGCAAAATTTTAAAATAACTCTTTTCGCTTAAGATTTAACACGATAATCTTTAAAATGAAATAACAATCTTTATAGAAGATAATTATTAGTAACTCTCTAATGTCTAAGCAGAGTATTAAAAATTATTTCCTTCAGACTGTTATTTCTATTTTATTTTATAATATCACAAATTTTTTTAAAAAAATGTATTATTCTTTTTTTATTATAAAACATTTTATCATCAAATAGTAAGTAAAAATTAAAGAAAAAATAATGCAGACAATTATCGATGATAACGCGCTAACGTATGTATGCTAATGAATGTTATGTAAAATGAAATGCAATTTAAAAGTTGGATTCTTAAGTATAATGAGACCACACCGACTTTCTAATATCTAGAAAGAGCTTAGGTGCGACTGTTTATATTTAAGATCCTAATTTACTATTATATTTTTTATTTATTAATCTTATTATTAATGCGAATTAAGATTCGTGTAAAAAAACTTAACGAAGTAAAGTTTCTTAAATATTGCATCATCTAGGTGGCATTCGGGAACATATTACTTCAAATGAGATTTTCACACGTGTCATTAGGATTTTCATAATGTTTTGAGTAAAGGCTTAGGTAGAGGTTTTAAAGGTTAGGGTTTCAAGAGATTTTGAAGATTCGGATTTTATGGTTTTGATTTTAGGGTTTGAATTTTGGGGTCTAGATTTTAAAGGTGGGATTTTAGGTTTTGAAATTTTAGGTTTGAGATTTAGGGTTTGGATTTAAGGGTTTAAAGGTTTAAGGTTTCGAAATTTTAGAGGTTTGAATTTAAGGATTTTGGATTTTAGGGATTTAGAATCCTGGTTTTGGTTTTAAAAAATGAAGTTTCGTTTTTAAGAAAATGCAACATCTCTAAAAATTTTCAACAGTCTAACGAATTTTCGTGTAGCCAAGTTCGATTTTTAGTGATTTTTGAAAATTAATCAAATAATTTCTTGTATATTTATTTTTTATGAAAATTGATAATAAAATTCTCAACATCAGGCATAATTATTTTTAGGGAAATATGTTTTTATTCCCTTCAACATCTAGGCAATGAAAGTAATAAAAATTATTATTATTATTATTATTATTATTATTATTTTAAGCATTTTTAATATATATTTTTTAATAATTATTTTACTTATTTCCATTATTATTAAAATAATTAAATATTTATCATAACAAATTTAAACATTTATCATGCATAAATATAAAAACTTAAAATAAAAAATAATAATATATAAAAAAATTAAAAAATTTTTTTTTATCAAAATCGAATCGATCAACGGTCTGATCAACGCTGGTTTGGATCGGTCTGACTGGTTCGACGGTTCAATTGCTGTTCGAATCGGTTCGATCGGTTCACTGACGGTTCGTTTAAAGCGGTTCAAGGCTGGCTGAAGCGGATCATCAGTTCGGGTCACGGGCACACGCGGATTGTTCTTGGTTCGAAACAACGTCGTTTTGGGTTTTCTTTTTATATATAAAGGAAAAGTTTTTTTTTAGCTCAGTTTTCTCCTATTTCTAAAAAAAAATTTCAAAGCTCTGGGGAGAGCTTGGGGGATCCACTGGTGACCGACTGCCGATGTTGTACTGCTGCATCGGCCATCGTCTAGGCCACCGCTGGTGGTGGTCATCGTGGTCGAAAAATTTTGAAATCTTTCAAGAAGCTCTCTTCGACGCGATCTTTTCATATCTGATCTCCTCTTCGTCGAAAATGACCTCAATCGACGTAGATCGATGTTCAAAGTTTTCTGTTCTTTTTTCTTTTAAAAAAAAATTGAAGCTGATGATGATTTTTTTATTTTTGCAGGTAGTCAACGCTGGATTCCTCGCCACTTAGGCGAAGACTATGTAGCTTTGTTTTTGTTTCTCTGTTTGTGTGTTTAGGGACCGCTTGCTTTCTGTTTGGGTTAGAGGTAGCATTGTAGGGTGCGTGGGATGAGAGGGTGTTTGATGTGGTTTTCTGGTAGTGGTTATTGGTTTGAGTGTAGGTGACGAAGGGTTTTGGGCATCTGAGTTTGTGTTTGAGGATGTGTCCCAGATGAGAGGGCGTTTGAGAGCAGTGTGTCTGGTGGGGAAAAGCTAGGTGTCTGGTGCTAAAGGGGTGTCCAAGAGAGAGTCTGAAGGGGAAGAGATTGGGGGTTTTAAAGAGCTTCAAATAGGAGGATAGATGGTAGTCATAGGCGTGGTAGGGTGGCTGTCTGGTCTGGTGGTTGGACAAGGGGTTGGTCAGGGGCTGGACAGGGGCAGCAATGGCGTCGTACCAGCCCTCTGATTTCTATTTTTTCTTATTATTATTATATTTTTTAAAATATATATTATTATTATTAAACTTATTAATATTAAATTGAAATGAAAACAGTAGATCTAAATAAAATCGATGTCTATAATGAATACGAAAAATTATTTGGTGTGTAAATGACTTTAGAAATGGAAGACGAGTTCATGGGAGGAAGAGAAGAAAGGCAATGAAGAAAATTTTCATGTGGATTACCTAAAATTGGCCATTCTAATGAGAATAAAACGTTACAAAGAAATGGAAAGATTGAGAAATGAGAAGACTTCATTTTCGAAGCTTGATTTTGTGCCATGCATTTGAGTTTATTTGGAGCTCCATTATTTATAACGTGGCGACCAAGGATTACGTGGTACTAATTTAGAAGACGTGAAGTACTAGGATGATGTGAAAACTATCGAACACATTCAAATTACGTTTCTTTTAAATGTCTGTCTGGTCAAAGATACTCTGCTCATGAGATTTGTCCTTTGTACTCCAGTTAAAGAAAATTGACCAAAATGCTAAAAATATCTCTTGAATTATTTATTTTTTAAAATAAATTTTTATAGGTTTATTATATCTAAATAAAATTTTATTTTTTAATTTATATTTAAATAAATTCTTACTTTAAATAAAAGATTTATTTATTTTAAAAGTTTATTTAATTGTAAATTAAAGATTAAGTATTTATTTGATTATAAATTATAAATTTATTTGAATGTAATAAAATATAAGTATTTATTTAAATAAAATAATAAAATTTAAAAAAAATTTATTATTTTAGCCTAAAAAAATTTCTCTTGGGTGATATGCCAAGACCATTTGGCATATTTGAAATCAAGTTTGATAAAAAGAAGTGCATGCTCTGGTCAATGACTCAATATGAATTAACTTTGTTTATTTTTATTAAAAGTGTAGTTGATTAAATTTGAATTGATATAATATTAAATTTAAATTTGAGTTTGATTCGAAATTTGATTTGAATTCGATTGAGTTTATTATTTTTAACTCAAATTCGATTCGAGATAAAAATTAAATTATTTAAATTTACTTGATCAAATTTATATAGCATATAAAAATAAATTTAATTTTTATATTTAATAAAAATTTAATTATTTATGCTTGAATATAAATTCAAATTTTACATATTTTATTAATTAAAATAATAAAAATATATTAAAATATAAAAATTTGATTAAATTCGTAAGTTACGTGAATCGAATATAAAAATACTTAAACTTAACTCTATCAATAAATCAAACTACTTAAATTCAACTTAATAATAACCTAATAAAATTTAAAACTTATTTAAATTAAATCTAAATAACTTACAAATATTTACATATCATTTATAACTCTAATTCTTACTTTACTTTTTTCATTAAAAAAATGATGTCATCACTGTGGAAAGCCTTCCGTCTTTCAAGCAGTCCTATCAATATGATAACAAATGGAGGTTAATTGTATATCTTGCACTTTACTTTTGTTTGTATATGGATTTTTCTAATTTTCTAGAGTTCACTTCCTTTTCAACATTTATGTTGGGAAATTTCTTGGCAATTAAGATCGTTAATTTGCTTGGTGGAGATAGAAGTATTGATGGACAAGCATCAAAATTTAAAAAAAAAAAAATCAGTGGATTATTCGACGTCAAGATCAATATATAAGAAAACAAAATCACATGTAAAAAATAATATTTAACATGATTTGATTTTTTTTCACCTTACTTTCAAAAAAGAGAAAAAAAATTAATTATAAACATAGAATTATAAAAATACAAAATACTCAAAGCCAAACATTAAAGTAGCTCGTTAGTGTTTAAACTATACTCATGAAATTATCACATATAACCTAATGTTTTTTGCACTCTTTGTGACATCCTTATAACTTTGTAATTAAAATCTTTTAAAGGAATCTTATATCTCTCTATTTCTTGCAACAGACACTCATTTTATCCAAATTATTTATTTATTTATTATTTATTATAATTTTTGTGAAAATTTAAAAAAATAAAAATCATAAAAAATTTTGAGTATTGAATTGGTGAGAATCAATGATAATCTCAACATTCAAAAAGTCCTAATAATGAAGTCATTTGATCTTCTTAAAAAATGAATGGAATTTAATAAAAAATAGAAATGAAGGTTGAAAAGAAATCAAATCATAGACTCAAAATCAAATTAAATTTAAGAAAGTTTTTAGAGGATGTAAAGGCTTCTAAAAATCAAGGAAAATCAAGACAATTAAATCCAAAAATTAAATCAGCATTAAACTAGTTTAAAAAAATTAAAAAAAAATGAAAAGTTCAAAAAAACCAAATCAAAGTATAATGGGATCTACAATTTTCTCAATTCATTGCTTTTCCTAAAATCTTCAACAAAGAACCCTATATATGTTAGGCAAAAAACCTCATATCAATTAATCATCAAAACCAATGAAAATCTAATCAAACAATTAATCAATTACATAAGAGATATTAATTTAACATGATTCAGCCAACTGACTTACGTCCACAGATGAAAAACAAAAGCTACTAATTGTAGAGAATTACAATTATATAAATCATATCAACTTCACTAAATAATCAATACTCATAAGATCTTTTCAATCTACTTTAGTCCTATAGAGTATTCTTAACCTAAATAAATACATAACATGTACACTTATATACCCATACCTATGTAGATCATCTCAGTTTTCTCTAGTCCATTACAACATACACACCCATACCTATGTGAACATTCTCACTCTCTTCTAGTCCACTCACAAACATTCAAACCATTATGCTTATGTGGACTCTTTCAGTCTCTTTTAGTCCACTTAAATATACACATCCATAAGGACGTTAATCTCATGTAGTCCTATGAGGTGTCTATCCTATAAAATCCTATAACTCTCTTACATCTTTTTTATACCTAACCCTATAGAGACTTAACTTATTTATAAGCATACAAACTTGCCTATTAAGAATCTATTTTCTTTTAGAATTCTTCTTCTGCAAGTTTTATTGTTCATCACACAATATCTTACTAATCTCAAACAAATCACTTATGGGATTTAAGTCACTATTTCCAACAATCTTTACCTTAACTCAAATTCCATCAAATCATCAATCTTCATGCTAAACATGCTTGGTTCTACTTGCAATGAAAGTTGTCGTAACGTCTAGATCCGGGGATCTGTCGCTAGACATTGACTTTAGGGAGTCGCCACCAATCTTTTTTTATCCAGGTGTGATTGGCCACCTAAGGAATCTGTCCTTTCAGGGAACACCTAAGCTTAAGGGTCCCTAAAAGAATAGGTTCGGGTCTGCTTAACCAGAACAGAGTTCGGGAGTTCGGTTACGTGTGAGGAAGGTTATAGCACCCTCACAACGCCCATCAAAAGATGGTACCAGCTTGAATTTGTGTTATCCAAAAGCCTTAAAATTTTACCAAGTAGTTAGTTGTTGAAAATTATTCTCAATTGACTCTAATACTTTTAGCAGAAAATTGAGAAAATTCCCTCACCTCAAGAGTATGCAAGAAAAACTACTGTTTCACTTGCAGAGGCTCCGTCGTCGGATTATTTAAAGAAAAATCAAGATCAACCAATTAATTAATTATCGAAAATTATTCTCAATTGACTCTAATACTTTTAGCAGAAAATTGAGAAAATTCCCTCACCTCAGGAGTATGCAAGAAAAACTACTGTTTCACTTGCAGAGGCTCCGTCGTCGGATTAATTAAAGAAAAAAAAATCAAAATCAGCCAAGTAATTAATTATCGGAAATTATTCTCAATTGACTCTAATACTTTTAGCAGAAAATTGAGAAAATTCCCTCACCTCAGGAGTATGCAAGAAAACTACTATTTTTACTTGTAGAGGCTCCGTCGTCGGATTAATTAAAGAAAAAAGAAAAAAAAATCAAGATCAAAATCAAAGTCAAAAAAAAAAAAAAAAAAAAAAAAACCTGGAGCGGGCTCGGATCGCGGCTCGGCTCGGCTCGGCTCGGCTCGGAGGGGCTGAAACGCGCGGGTCAGAAAGCGGGTCGACGCTTCGGGTCGGGTCGAGTTCGGCAAAACGCGCGGATCCTCTTATTAACTTAAAGCCAAAATGACGTCGTTTTGGGAGGGTATAAAAGGCACCTTCCTCCGTTTTTCAGCAGACCGTTCCTCCCCTCTCTCTCTCTTCTTCCCTTCTTCTCTGCCTTCTCTCTAGAATTTGAAGAACGCCGGTACCGGATTCTGGAAATTTCGCCGGAATCTGGGAATTTCGCCGGAAATTGGCCGGAAGTTGGCCGGATGGTCGTCGGTTTCTGGGATTCTCCGCCGAAAACTGGGTCTGTCGCCGGAAACTTCAAAGTTCGTCGGAATTGTCGCCTGAAAATTCAAAAGTCGCCAGAATTTTCGCCGGAATCTGGAAATTTCCCAGAAATTTCCAGAAAATTTTTTCGCCAAATTTTTCTAAAAAATTTTTCTCACTGCCAGAACACTCCTAAACTTTTCCTTAGCTCTCTAAACACCCCTATTCTCTCAATCAGTAGCTTTTGCTTCTGTTTTCTCTGTGTTCTTGACTGTTCCAGGGGGGTTCCTTTTATAGGGATTGATCAGGAGTTTCTGATCAATCCCAATTCCTCTTTGGACGGGAATTCAGTCTTTGAATCCAATTGGACTCTTCTGATTGAATTCCCCTTCAGAGTGGGAGTCTTCAACTTTGAATCCTAGCCCTCCAAAATAAAAATTAAAATAAAATTAAAAAAAAAATCTAGATAATTGGAAAGATAAATCAAAAGATAAAAAATTTTCAAATAATATCTGAAAATCAGAAAAAATCAGAACAGATAATTAAAAAAAAAGATAAGAATAATAATATAATAATAATAAATATATAACTATATACATATAAATCTATTCTAATGAAAAAAAAATATATATATATATACATATATTAATACATAATAATAAATAATAAAATACACAAGAGAGAAAAAAAAATAAATAAAAATAAAAATAAAAAATACGGGTAAAAATTCAATTGGGCCTTGCCCATTTGGGCCAGGCCCAAATGATCTGGGTCAGGCCCAATTGATCCGGGTCAGGCCCAATTGATCCGGGCCCGGACCTGATTGGGTGTCTACAGCTGCCCCTCTTTGCGTATTTTCTGTGAGACAGAAATTGCGCAAAGACGTAGACACCCAGTCAAGACCCGACTCGACATTTTCATTTTCATTTTTTTTTTTTTTTTAGCTCCTCTTGACAGAGGCTCTACGACTTTGAAAAATAAATTGCTCCTCTAAACAGAGGCACCACGACTTTGGAAAGATAAATTGCTCCTCTAAACAGAGGTACCACGACTTTGGAAAAATAAATTGCTCCTCTAAACAGAGGCAACGAACTTTGAAAAGTAAATTGCTCCTCTAAATAGAGGTACCACGACTTTTGGAAAGTAAATTGCTCCTCTCAACAGAGGTACCACGACTTTGGAAAGTAAATTGCTCCTCTAAACAGAGGTACCACGACTTTGGAAAGTAAATTGCTCCTCTAAACAGAGGCAACGAACTTTGAAAAGTAAATTGCTCCTCTAAACAGAGGCAACGGAACTTTGAAAAATAAATTGCTCCTCTAAACAGAGGCAACGAACTTTGAAAAAGTAAATTGCTCCTCTAAACAGAGGCACCACGACTTTTGAAAAGTAAATTGCTCCTCTAAACAGAGGCACCACGACTTTTGAAAAGTAAATTGCTCCTCTAAACAGAGGCAACAAACTTGGAAAAGTAAATACTCCTAGACAATCATGTCCGAAGGAGTTGAAAGTTGTGTTTGAAGGGATTTCAGGAGATTATGCCCAAAGGTCTTATAAATCAACCCTGATACCAAGAGACATCCTATTTCGAGGATTAGGAACTTACCTGACAAGTTTCTTCTCAAACTTGCAAAGTCTTTTCATATCTGTCTTTTTCATGTGGGATGTTGGAACACCCTTGCTTCTTGAATTTGTACACTATATTCTCCTGAAAGTAGTGTATGCTGTGCAATGCATATGAATTTCAATGCATGCCATGCAAATGTTGGCCAATTAATTCCTGTTCAATGTATGGTACTCAAATTTCTCAAGCTCTTTTTTTTCTTTCTTGGGTGTCAAGCCCTTTGATTCCTCAAGGATCCAATTGCACTGCTCTTCTAAGATCGAACCAGTGTAGCTCTTAATTGTCTCTTCCACTCAGATTCTTCCTTGTTCTGTTTTTCAATACTTTGGAATAAGTTTCATCAATCGATCATCACTTGACCATCATTCAATGAATTTCTCAGCAATAACAAATTTTCAAAACAAGTTTCATCCACCATCATTGGGTCATTACTCTGTCTCAGCATTAACCATTCAAAAACAAACTCTGTCCACTGATTGTCTTCATCATTCAATCATAACTTGCAAGTCATATCGATCAATTCATCACTTTTCCAGATTTGCCCCATCATCTCTTTTAGGTTTCTACCATTTCTTCATCATCTTAGATTTCTTTTCAAATGAATGTAAGATTCTTTTAAGTACATGTTCATTCATTCATTATCATTTCAAATTTTGACAAATACAATGCAATCAAGCATTTTCTCAATTCATTCTAAGGGTGTAACAATAAGAGGACAGAAAGTGAATTATGGTAAAGATAATCAATGGAGATCTATTTTGGTAGAAAATAAATGGGAAAAGAAATAAATTGGATGTCATTGAGGTAAATGGTATGTCCAAATGATGAATATTCAGACAATTTTCAACATTAATCTAGGATTCTTTTTCAAAAACTCATTCATTTACTGTTGAAGTCATCTTGAGCTTGGCGAACTCTGCCCCAGTCTTTGAGGAATCTTCAGATGTCTTTGATCTTTCATTCATGTGAGCCATTTGACCTGGATCTTTTTTTTTTTTTTTTTGGGTACCAAAATCACCCTTTCAGGTTTTCAATTTGGATCTCTTTTTTCATTTTTTTCATTTTCTCATTTTTTCTTCTTTCTTTCTTTTTCTTTTTCTTTTTTTTTTCATCATCTTTTTTTTTCATTCTTCCCCTATTATTGATATCCTTCATACATCAAACTTTTAAGGTAATGTAGCATGATTCCATCGCTTCATCATGAGTATGCCTTCGCTCAACATATGATCATTCAAGTTGAGTATTCACACTTGATCCAAATGGACTTTTCAAGGTTGTAATGTAGGTCAAGGTGAAGGGTCATAAAAAAAAATGGATATAATAGGCTCAAAATATGTATTAAAAAGGTTCAAGACCGAAGGATCATTTGATGCAGCTTGGCATTTTGCCCCACATCGTTTCACTGTTTTTTCTTTCCTCACACAAAGGATTCTCATTACTTTGCCCCAAGTCATGTGTGGCATTTATTTTTTTCTTTTGCTTTTCTTTCTCTTTTCATCTTTGAGACCTTTTGTGGTTTTTTTTTTTTTTTTTTTTTTTTCAAAAATTACCCTCCAGTGTAGAGGGTGATCCTTGGTTGGGGTTCTTCAAAAAAAAATGATAAGCTCAAGGGGGTAACAATAAATGGTTTTTCAAATGGTAAAAGAAAAGATGGCCATTTTTCATCTCAATTGTGAATACCTTTCTTGAACATCATCTATTGAACAGAGCTCATGAACTTGTATAAAATATTGCACCCCTTCAAGATATATCTCTTTCATCTCTGGTGATGGCTTACCCTCTTTATTTTCGCTCAAATCATCTCCTCTGTGAATGAGTTCTCAAAATTAAATTCCAGAATTATTGTTATCATTGTCTAAATATTCATCATCTGAAATTTAAGAATGGGAGTGTGAAGTTATGAAAGGTAACAAGGCATGGAATAATGGTCAAGTGAAAGAGAAAAATGTAATGAAATGCATTGACTTGCCTTTATTAAAAATGATAACAAGTGAAGTCATATTAAAAAAAAATCCAACAATCACTCGAAAAGAAATCTTAAAATGACAAAAAACCTTCAACCCGCCTTATCTCCATTAAAAATTAGCTCCCTATATGATCAGGTGAAGAAATCCCCATTGACATCTTGCCCCTCAATTCATTGTGACTCTCCAGATCCTTTCTGTTCTTGACTTTCACTCAGTACACTAACATTAGGTGCTGTTGTTTTTCCCTGGTCAAAACTTACCATTCCATCATTGATCAACCGTTGCACCTTATACTTTAAAGCAGTGCAATTTTCAGTAGAATGGCCAGTAATTCCATAATGATAGTCACAACGGGCTGTAGGATCATACCACTTTGGATAGGGTGGTTTAAGTGGTTCCACATGGCTGGGGGCAATCAAATGGCTATTATAAAGCTCTCGATATAACTCTGTATAAGTCATAGGGATTGGATCAAATACAGGTTTTTCTCGAGTAGTCCGTTGTTCTCGCGAGCCACTGGCTGGGTTAGTAGGGCGGATTTGGGTTCTTACAGGAGCTTGAATGTTAAGGCGATAAGTGGATGAATAAGATGGTTGGGGAGCTAGCTGGTATGGGTAGGATGAGGCATTATTCACAGCGGGATAGTATGGAGAGTAACCTTGAGATGGATAGGGTTGATAACCGCCGAATTGTTGTCTATCAGAGCTCACAGCTTGAGCTTCAGCTTCTTTCTTTTCTGATGTCTTCTTGGTTTCTCCTCCTCTCAACTTGCCATTTTTTATGGCACTTTCAATAATTTCTCCAGAGATTACCATGTCAGCAAAATTCTTTGTTGCATTCCCTATCATCTTTTCATAATAGGGAGGTTTTAAAGTGCTAACAAACAGCACTGTGGTCTCTTTCTCTGTCAGTGGAGGTTGTACCTGTGAAGCTATATCTCTCCATCTTTGGGCGTACTCTTTAAAAGACTCGTTTGACTTTTTCTCCAGATTCTGCAAAGACAAACGATCAGGAGCCAAATCGATAATGTGTCGATATTGACTGATGAAGTCATGTGCCATATCACTCCAAGAGCGAATTACGAGTCCTATCCAGCTGAACATTACCATCTGGCCGCAGAGCCAGTAAGACTATCCTGAAAGACATGCATTCAAGAGTTTTTCATCATGTGCATGAGCTGCCATCTTTCTACAATACATGGGATGTGGATTTTTAGGGCAACTTTGTACCGTCATATTTTTTCAAAATTTCGGTACTTTGAATATAAGGGATAACCACATCAGGAACGGAGTGCCCAAGATCAACTGACCATAAAAGCTAAATCTTCTACAGCCCGTATTGCTCTATCATGCTAATCTTGGAACTTTCAAAGCTATTTTCATCATGCTTCTCCTTCTCTTTTAAATCATCTAGATCAGGAATTGTTCTGCTGCCTTTTCAGTGAAGACAGGATTTATATAGCTATTATACTGCCCTGGGTTGAAAGCTGATGCATTCCAGGATAGGCGAAATGTTGTGGCGGGACCTCTTGGGCAGACTGGGCTTGAGATCGGCCAAAACCTGGAGGGTACCAAAGGGTCAGCTACTTTCTTGTAAATGGGGAACTTGTTGGCTTGTATTTCCTTCAACCCCTTCCCCTGTATTCATGTTATGAGGGCTCCAGGAGATTTTGCTAAGTTCATTTTCAATCTTCTCCTGAGCTTTTTCTAGGCTTTTCAAATCTTGAGAACTTTCCTCCTCCATTTGCCTGGCTCTGACTTTGTTATGGAGAGCAAAGGTTCGCTAGATGAGCTATCCTCGACCGGACGCTCTGCGGCTCGACTTGGTCGCTCGGCTGCTCGGCTCGGCTCGGAGGGCTGAAACGCCGGGTCAGAAAGGGTGTGTTGACGCTTCGGGTCGGGTCGGTTTCGGCAAAACGCGCGGATCCTCTTATTAACTTAAAGCCAAAACGACGTCGTTTGGGAGGGTATAAAAGGCACCTTCCTCCGTTTTTCAGCAGACCGTTCCTCCCCTCTCTCTCTCTTCTTCCCTTTTCTCTCCCTTCTCTCTAGAAAACCGAAGAACACCGGTGCCGGATTCTGGAAATGTCGCCGGAATCTGGAATTTTTGCCGGAATATGGCCGGAATCTTCGCCGGTTTCTGGGAATCTCGCCGGAAACTGGGTTGGTCACCGGAATCTTCAAGTTTCGCCGAAATTTGTGCCGGAAAATTCAAATGTCGCCGGAATTTTCGCCGGAATCTGGAAATTTCCCAGAAATTTCCAGAAAAAATTTTCGCAAAAAAAATTTCTAAAAATTTTTTCAGATCCCTACAGCTATCCTAACACTTCTCGACCTTCTTTAGCCTTCGAAAACTCTTTTAAACACTTTTTTTCTCTCAAATTCAGTAGCTTTGCTCACTGTTTTTTTCTGTCTTCTTGAACTGTTCCAGGAGGTGCTTTATATAGGGATTGATCAGGAGTTTCTGATCAATCCCAACTCCTCCTTGGACGGGGATTCAGTCTTTGAATCCAATTGGACTCTTTAGATTGAATCCCCACTCCCAGTAGGATTCTTCAGCTTCAATCTCAACCTTCCAAAAAAATCAAATAAATATAAAAAAAATAATAGATAATTAGAACAGATAAATAAAAAGATATTATAAAAAAAAATATCTGATAATCAGAAAAAAATCAGAACAGATAATTTAAAAAAAATAATAATAAAATAAGATAAACCCAAAAATATCTTACAAAAATAATAATAATAATAATAATAATAATAAATATATAACTATATAAATAATATACATATAAATCTAATCTAAATAAATAAATACAGATATACATATATTAATAATAATAAATATAAAAATACAAAAGAAAAGAAAAAAAAAAGGAAAAAAAATAATAATAATAATACATGATTGAATTGGGCCTTACCCATTTGGGCCAGGCCCAAATGATCTGGGTCAGGCCCAATTGATCCGGGTCAGGCCCAATTGATCCGGGCCCGGACCTGATTGGGTGTCTACACTATTTTTGGTAATTTTTCTCGAAATCACCATATTAGCAAAGTTTTTAGTCATATTTTTTTATCATTTTCTCATAATAAGATAACTTTAGAGTGCTCACAAATAATATCATAATTTTTTTCCATCAAGAAAGGTTGTACTTGGGTTATTACATCCTGCCACCTTTGATCATATTGTTTGAAAGATTCAAATGCCTTTTTTTCCATTGCTTGTAGGGAAAGATGGTCGGAAGCCATGTCAATGATATGACGTATTGATTAATAAAAGATTGGGTCACATCTTTTTATGTCTTTATGTGAATCCCATCGAACTGAACATACCACCTCACTGCGGATCCAATTAAGTTGTCTTAAAACACATATATAAGCAACTTCTTATTACTAGCATGTACCGTTATTTTACAATAGTATATAGTGATATGTGTGATAAGACACTTAGTATCGTTATACTTTTTAAACTCTAATACTTTAAACTTAGATGACATCACTATATCTGGTACTAGGCAAAGTCTCACTGCATCCATGGATTCATAGAAATCCATTCCTTTCACAACCCTCAATCTTTTTTCAAGTCTGTTCATGGCTTGATTAGTTTTAAAACTTTTCAAGGGCACAACTATCTGTAACATTTTTTTCCTTTGCTTCATCTGTAATAGGGAGTTGAATGGGTTCAACTATCTTTTTGATGAAAATAGGGTTATCATAACTCTGGATGTTCTCATGATCGGGTGTATCAGTCATCTCTAAGAAATTATATTTTAGAAAAAACTGCATGTTGAGGTGGAAAGATTGGTATAGTTTGATTTTATTATGGATTGAAGCTCAGAGGATATACTGAGCTTATTATGAAATATCCTCTTCCATTGATATCCTTCTATTTACTTTTTCTAGGGCTTTTAAAATTTTACTCAGCTTCCCTTCAAATGCTTTTTGGGTTTTTTCTATCCTTTCAAGATGACTTGCATTATCTTGTTTTATTTTTTTGGCTTTAGCCCAAGTATTGTATGGATGTATAGCTATTCTTGTACCTTAATATCACAATTGAAGATTCAATGATGATGTTATGATAATGAATGAATGAATGAGTATGATGCAAATGCATGAAAAAAAAATTGAAATGAAAAGAAATGAAAATATTTGCCCCTTAAAAGAAATTCAATAAAAGAAAACTTTCATTTATTCCATAAAATTCTATTTTTACATCGAATCTAATACTGTCCCTTTATAAAAACACTTAACTTGCTTATACTGATCTTTAGCCTTTTCAATAAAGTTTAACAACCTCTGTCCATGCTCTATTACTAGTGTAACTGAAGCTCTCAGTGCTTCAACTTTTTTTGTCATCTCACCTGCTTTGATTATAGCCTTGCCTATCTGAGCTGTAAGGTGCTTTAGGTATCTTTGTCTTCCCAACCATTCTTTTTTGTCACACCACACCTGATAGAATAACTCTTCGTGCCTTTTCGTGAGGGTTTTGACATGATTTTTAAATTCATTCAACTTCAATGTCAGAGTCCAAATATAATCTGTAAGCATTTGATTCTCTTATTCAACCTCCACAAAGTCGTATTTTATTTGGGCATGGTCTTTTTTCAACTCTTCATTCTCATGAGCCAATTCTATGTTGTTTGTTTTTTTGGTTGTACCTGTATGCGCAACCTCTTATGCTTTATCACAGCTCCTTTAGGGCATCATCTCGTTCTTTAATAACTTTTTGGACCTTGTTGTATTCCTTGAAAATTCTATGCACTTGGATTTTTAATTTTTCAGCTTTATTTTGTCACTAATCTTTTTTTTCCTACAGCTTTAAAATTTTTTGCTTTAGTTTCTCCATTTTCATTTCATGCTCTGACTCTGAAAGCTTATTATCTAACTCTTGGCCTACTGACGGGTGATGATCATGAGGCATAAATGTAATCTCTTGACCTATCTTTTTTCTCCAAATTAGATACCTCTGAGTGACTCTATCAGTGAAAGGCCTGGGGCTTACTCTTTTAGGCTTCTTTCATGCCTTAATCATGCTATCAATCTTCTGAAAAGTTTTGGGTTCCTCATATGAATAGTCAAACTGACTGAGCTTGCAAGTCATAAGAGTAAACTATTTGGATCCATGTTATCTCCTTACCATCAATGGTGTATAACTTGTTGACCCTTATAGACCTAAAAATGGGACCCTTGTCTTGTCTCTACATTGATACAACATAGGTTCCCTATTCATCCATAAAGCTAACCTTTAGTTGACCAATTATGATCCTTTGCAACAGACACTTCCACTCTTTTTGAGTTTTTATTTTTGGTCAAATGCTTTAATAGAACTCCTTAATCGGACTTCAAGTGTAGAAATAAAGTTTAGAGAAAACACTCTTCTTGCATTCGAAATAGCTTTTCATCCATATATACAATAAGGGTATGCAGCCCATGAAACGTGCTTTGTCATTCTGCCTATAAAAATTTAGAGATCTGATGGTTTCTACCAAGATAACTGGTGAAAGGTTACACCCTCTTTCAATCTGTTCAAATAAATTCATCATTTTTATCTCAATGTGACCTAAGACCTTAGGGAAAATGACCAACCCATATATGGCTAGAGCAAATGCATTCATTCCTTGATCATTATCTGGATGCTTAATAATAAAATCTTAAAGAATTTTTTATGGAATACCCTTGTGATCTCCTTTCTCTCAGATATATGAATCTATGGTCTCATTTCCTACTCTTAGAATTTGGCCTAATTTTTTGCTACTTATTGATTTGTGTTTTTTCATATATATTCTATCTGGATACAATAGATGCATACCCACTAGAGTTGAGTACTCCTCTATTGTTGGTACTAGATCAACCTCATTAAAGATGAAACATCAATAAGAAGGATCCTAAAACTGTACCATCACTTTGATAAGTGAATGGTCAACCTCTTCTAATAAAAGATATGTAGTATGTCCAAACTTCTCACAAAAAGCCTCATGCCTTGAAGGAGTCATACTATTCCATATATCTTATAGGCTTTTCAGACCATTATGTTGAGAGTAGACGAACTTCTTCTTATAGTATAGGGATATGACCAAGTGGTAAACAATCTTCTTCTTCTTCTAGTAGCCTCTTTTTTTATTCCATCTCTACATCTTTGGGAGAGTCACATTTGAATAATGTAGATAAGGCACAAACTTGACTTTCTGTGGAATCCATGAGGTCATTTGTTGAAATAGCTTTGAGGCAAGAATACTATGCAATCTATAAACATGTTTATGAATATGCACAAAAAAAGAAGATAAAGAGATTTGTTAGTCACTTCAAAATAACAAGTTAATATAACAGCATGACCTTAGATTTTGGGTTAACTATAAAAGATGGAAAGATAAGGCACTATCTGTGGTTGGGCTTTTAAAGTTAATTATATGTGGTTTGTGTTATTTCTAAGAGGTTCTCAAATTATTCTTTACGTCATGGTCCATTATAAACTAGTAAGGCACCCTAATCCTCACCCATCATAAGCTTCAAACAGAAAATGTTCAATATGAGTGAGAGTGTTTCGTAAGCCCATGTGGAGACATGAAATCTCTCGAGGACATAGGTACTTCACTCTTTCTTAAAGGTAGAGCTTGGGTGGCGGGCTTATGTTATGCACATACAAATGAATAACAGATATATACAATAAGTAAATAGTTAAGCAAATATAAATAATGAATAAAAAAAGACAAATAGATAAACAATTAGATGAGTATACACAATGACAAGGAAAATAAATAATAAAACAGATATAAGCAATGAAAATGGATAATTTTAAATTTATTAAGCAAGGCCTAGTAATAAGAAATCATTTACTGGCTTGACTCTTATGTCTCCAGTGCAGTCGCCAAACTATCATAACATATAGATCTGTGGATCTACCGTTAGACATAGATGAAAGAGAGTCGTCACTAATCTTTTTTGTTTAGGTGAAATTGGCCACTTGAAACATATTTTGATCTATAAAAATAAATATTAGGTTTGGGAGTCGGTTATGTATGTGGAATGTTGTAGCACCCCCACAACTCCCGTCCAATGGATGGTACTAATTTGATTTCAAATCATCTAAGTCTTGATCATTTTTATGATTTACCAAGTAATTTAATATTAAAAATTAATCTTAAAATTGTTCTAATAGTTTGGTAGCAATTTAAGAAAATTCTTGCACCTCAGGAGTATTTATAGAGATTAATATCCCACTTTGAAGATGTTTCATCATCAGATTTATTAATTTTTATTCTAGAAAAAATAGTAAAGCCTCCTAATAGTTTAGTAAAGCTTACTTCAAAGTAATCCTCTAATAGTTTAGAGAATAAAAATTATTTTCGTTTATTTGAAAAGATTTTTTTATTTTTATTAAAAAGATTATTATTATTATTATTATTATTATTATTATTATTATTTGTATAATTTTTTTTTCAAAAATAAAATGGTAGAAATAACACTTTTTTTAAAAAAAATACAACAAAAAAAAATAATATGAAAAAAATAAAGGAAATAAAATGGGTTAAAAATAAAATAAAATAAAATAAAATCAAAATATAAAAATAAAATGAAAAAAAGAAAACCTACGATTGGGTCGGGTTGAAGTGCGGGTCTGCATGAGGGTTATTGGGTTTACGCGTAGATTCTAACTTATCCAAATCAACGTCGCTTGGCAACAGTATAAAAGTCACTTTTTACCGTTTTTCTTTAGAAGCTTTCTGTTCCCTCTCTTTTTACTCGAGTTTTTCTCTGCCTTCTCTTTAGAAATACCTACCAGAAACTTTAACTGATGATCTAAATCTATCGGTTTCTACAAAAGTTATCGAAAAATTCAATTCAAAATTGAAAACCTGTCAATTTTTGAAAAATTGGTCGGATTTGGAAATCTCGCCTTAATCTTGTTAGAAACTTCAAACGGCTGCCAAAAAATTCATCGAAAAATTCATGTTCTTTCCTAAAACCCAAAAAACCCAAATTTGTTTGAATTTTTCTCAAATTTCTCTAAATTTTTCCCAAATTATTTCCAAAACCTCCCAAAATCCTAATTCTAACCCAAAAACCTAAAATCAAATCCTAACTTCAAATTGAATCCAAAATCCTTGAATTAAACTCTTAGAACCCTCTCTACCAAAAATGTTTTAGACTTTTTCCAATAAGTTTCTCCTCTAAATTCTGTGTGTCCTCCCTCTGTAGAATTAGGCAAATTTATAAGCAATCCTAAGAATGATTTTAGGAAACAGACAGAATCAATCTTAAGCTCGAATATTGAGATTGCATTCTGTCCAACAAGATTTTTGGTCAAAATTTTAGCACTTATTGATTGAATTTTGACCAAGGGATTCTAATCTTGATTCCCTCTTTTTTTTTTTGTTCACGTGTGGATTGGAATATAAAAGGAAAGAAGAATAGAAAGAACATAAAAGAAAAAAAATGAAAAAATGAAAATATAATAATAATAATAATAATAATAATAATAATAATAATGATAATATAATAATAGTGACATTAATACTACTATATTATAATATATACAAAACCAAATAATAATAATAATAATAATAATAATAATAATAATAATAATAATAATGACCATATAGTAATAACATAATACCCTAATAACAAATATACAAAAGAGATTGGTTTAATGAGGTCCGGACACAAATGAGCCTAATTGGACCCAGACATAAATGGGTGTCTACAAATATTATATTATTATATTAATAAACTTATTATTTAATATATTAATTTAGTAAAAATATTATATTTAAGCACAATTAGATTTAATCTATCCATTCATCTATTTTATAAATTTATTCATTTTAACTTTTGTTTACTTTCATTTAAGGTGTTAACGTAAGATCTTTTTTTTTTTTTACTTTTTTTCCTTTTTATTTTTGGTCAAATTTTTTTAATATTTTCTATTTTTAAGTTAGATATGTTTGTTAAAAAATCTAATGGAGATAATGATGCAGTACCTCAATTTGATTTTTTTTATCTTTCATTTTTCTAATTACATGAATTTTACAACAAAGAGTCTAATGACTTTAGTCCAAGTGTTATATTTGGTTATTTACTAAAATCTTCTTTTGGAGACAAATGATGGATTGACAACAAAGGAACCAATGAGTAGGGATAATAAAACAATTCATATCCAATGGTTTTGATTTGACTTGATCCATTATAGGACAATTTTTTTAATTTTGAACTTTTTTCTCTTGTTCATTTATTATTTTTTATTAGATAAATTTTATAAACAATAATGTTAATGAAGATGTTCACGTAACAACCCCATTTGTTTATTTTCTTTCATATTTTTTTAATTAGATCAATTTTACAACAAAATAAATCGATTGATAAGGATGGTAAAATAATCAATATTTGATATATTTTTATCTATCTCGATTCAATTTTGTAAAAATTTGGTATCAAGTCAAATTGGATCATTTTTTATAAAGCAGAGATGGGTCAAAGATAAATTCAAGGTGTTTTACCTAAACCGTCCCGTGGCATATATAAAAGTATAATTTTATTATCTATTTAATTTTATATTTGTATATATGTATTATATTAATAAAGTTTGTTAGCTCAAAGACTTGAAATAAATCAAGAGGGGGGTGAATTGGTTGGTAATAAAATTTTCAAAAATCAATACTTAATAAGCACAAATCCTACAAAACAATTTATCTAAGCAAATGAACACAAATAAATGAGAGTAAATAAAAGATAGAGATAGAGAATTAGACACCAAGATTTATAAAGGTTCGGTCCTTTCTTTAAGCATTTACGTTATCTCTCTTAACCTTACTTGCCAAGGAGTTTAATCCACTATGTGTTACAAAATACAACCTAGCTTCTCAAAGCTTTACACAATCAACATCACAAACTTTTATGGGTTATCCTCTCTTTTAAGCTTACAATCTCACAATAGAAAAAGTTTCAGAAGTGTTTTACAAACTTAAAAAATATTTTTAAGGTTGTGTGTTTGCTAACTTGAAGTACACAACGATATTGACAAAAGAATTTGAAGAAAAACTGATACAAGAAGAATTTTTTGTATTTTTTCTTTTTAAACTGGTTTGAATGCTTGAACAAGATGGTTGATGAAGGCAATAAGTTCTCTTAGCTATTCTACCTCTTGATTTGTAGTAGAAGCCTTCATTTATATATAGGAAGGAGTTGATACCATTGCATTGCATTTAATGTTTCAAACTTGTAAAATTTCAAACAAAAAAATAGCATTGGGTCTTGCTGGGCATCAAGGGATCGATCCCCTCATGTAGGGGATCGATTGGTTTAGTTATGAAGAAAGCCCATTTATGCCTTAAAAAAGGCTTACCTGATCGATCAGGTAATATATTGGACAATGTTTGTAGGCTGCACAGTGTTCCTAATAGTATTGTATCAGATCAGGACAAGGTTTTTACCAGCTTATTTTGGCAAGAATTATTCAGATTGTTAGGGACAAAACTAAAGCTATCATCTTCTTATCACCCTCAAACTGATGGCCAAACAAAGGTTGTCAATAGGTGTTTGGAGATCTATTTACCGTAAATGACTGGAGAAAGGCCTAAGGATTGGTCTAAGTGGGTGCCTCTGGCTGAATGGTGGTATAAAACTAGCTACCATTCTTCCATTCGGACTACACCATATGAGATATTGTACGGCCAACTTGCCCTGATATACATGCCATATTTACCTGGAGACTCTAAGGTGGGAGAGGTGGACAGAAGTTTAAAAACCAGGGAGGCAACAATACAATTGATAAAATTCCATTTGAATTAAGCTAGGAACAAGATGAAACAGCAGGCTGATAAACACCGATCATACAGGACCTTCACAATAGGAGACTATGTTTTATGTTAAATTGCAATCTTATAGGCAATTATCGATTGCTAACAGGAGGTGCCTTGAGCTTGCAGCAAAATTTTTTGGGCCGTACAAAGTCATACAGAAGATAGGCGTTGTTGCTTACAGGCTGGAGTTGGGGCAAAAGACTTGTATACATCCAGTCTTTCATGTATCTCAGTTGAAGAAACATTCGGAAAGCACCAGCCTAATCCACTCTTCCACTACTTGATGACGATGGAACTCTGACTAAGGAACCAATCCCAATTTTGGACAAAAGGATGAAAAACAAATGCGGGAGTGCTTGTACAGTGGATCAATTGCTTTCTTGAAGATTTAACTTGGGAGGTCTTATATGAGTTGCAGAAACATTTCGTTGAGCAAATCTATATAAAAATAGTTAAAATGATTTAAATTTGTTTGTTAGTTAGATTATTCAGTAACTTCATTATGATGTAATAGTTGGGTGCTTGGCTGTTTTTTAGGTTGTTAATTGCTAATCAGTAACTTAACTTAATTATGATGTAATAATTAATTATATGAATATAATACTTGATTATAATTATAACTCTAAAAAAATATTAACAAGAAATATAATAAAAATTTTAACTTTAATTGATTTTTTAGTTTCAAAAAAAACTTTAATTAAAATTTTTAAAGATATGTAAGTACAATGTTGAATTTTTAATTTTAATAATTAAAATTTAAATGTGGATAATCTCATATACTTAAATAATAACTTTAATTCCAAAAGAATGCCCTTGTCATTTTTTTCTCCATAATAATTAATTACATTTTATAAATAAACCTTATTGTTAAATTTAAAATTTTTACTTTTTTGTATAACAAAATTTTATTTTATTTTTTTTTAAAATATAATGGAATTTTTTTGTTTCTATTTCATGTACTTTTACTTTCTATATTACAATTATTTATTTTGACTTTAACTTGGGCTTGATTAAGGTTTCTTTTGTTTGGGCCATTTGCTTGATTGCATTGCGCGTGTTTTGAAGTTGTATTAGCACAATACGGTGCGGTTTTTTTTTCCCAGATTAAGCCAGTTAACCTTTCTATTACACTCCCCACCTCCCCAAAGGCGTCGGCAACTACGACGGTGTTTCGGGTAATATTTTCTGCTTCCTTCTTCTATCTAATTAGATTTGATTTCATTGCCAATCTTTTTTCTTGTATACGTTAAATGATTTTTTGCTCATTGCCAACTTCGTATGTAGCATTAACTTCGACAGCTAATTGATAAAATTCACTGGCTTTTACACTCTAATTCTCACTAATCCTTCAAAAGTAAGTCAAAATACAATCTGGGTATAGGAAAATTGGATTAAAATTTATGAGCTTTGGGTTGTTTAAGTATTTTCATGTGCATTCATGATGTTATTGGTAAATTTTAATGCTTTTATTTTGTTTCTTGTACTCTAGGTGAGCTCTGATTCTTAATTAAAGTTCAAACAAAAAAAAAATGATCAAAGTTTACAACTGTCGTCACAAATTGTTGTTGGGGTGGATTGCATTGGTGAGAAGTTATTGTTCAAGTGAATCAACAAGGGATGTTTTAGTTACAAGCAAAAAGTTTGTAAAATCATGATGTCTTCTTCTCCAATGGTGCTTGATACAGCTCTTGATCAAAGTGGGCTAAGGGTTTCACCTGAAGTAGTGGAGGATGTTCTTAAGCGGTTCGAGAATGCTGGTATGTTGGCTTATAGATTTTTTGAATGGGCAGAGAAGCAGCGGAATTATATGCATAGTATTAGGGCTTATCATACTATGATTGAATCTTTGGCTAAGATAAGGCAGTACCAGATCATGTGGGATCTTGTGAATACGATGAGGAACAAGAGCATGTTGAATGTTGAAACGTTTTGTATTATTATGAGAAGGTATGCAAGGGTTCAGAAGGTGGAGGAAGCGATTTATACATTTAATGTCATGGAGAAGTATGGTGTACCGCCAAATTTAGCAGCATTTAATGGCTTACTAAGTACCTTATGTAAGTCCAAGAATGTGAGGAAAGCCCAGGAGATTTTTGATAGAATGAAAGATCAATTTGTGCTGGACTCAAAAACGTATAGTATTTTGCTTGAAGGATGGGGTAGGGCTCCGAATTTGCCAAAAGCTAGGGAGATCTTCAGAGAAATGGTTGATATGGGTTGTGACCCTGATATTGTGACCTATGGTATAATGGTTGACGTTGTCTGCAAGGCAGGGAGGGTGGACGAAGCTATTGGAATTGTTAGGGAAATGGATTCTAATGGTTGCAAGCCAACCTCTTTTATTTACAGTGTTTTGGTCCATACTTATGGGATAGAAAACAGAATTGAAGATGCTGTTGATGCATTCCTAGAGATGGAAAGAAATGGAATCAAGGCAGATGTGGTTGTGTATAATGCTCTGATTGGTGCTTTTTGTAAAGTAAACAAATTAAAGAATGTGTATAGGGTCTTAAATGAGATGGATTCCAAGGGTGTGGCACCAAACGCAAGGACCTGCAACATCATTCTCAACAGCTTGATAGGCCGTGGAGAGACTGATGAAGCTTTTAAGGTGTTCCGCAGGATGATCAAAGAATGTGAACCAGATTCAGACACGTATACAATAATGATAAAGATGTTCTGTGAGAGAGATGACTTAGACATGGCATTTAAAGTATGGAAGTACATGAAATTGAAGCACTTTATCCCAAGCATGCACACATTTTCAGTTCTCATACATGGATTATGTGAGAAGGGCAATGCTGCTAAGGCTTGTGTCCTACTAGAAGAGATGTTAGATAAAGGCATTCAGCCCTCAAGTCTGACCTTTGGGAGGTTAAGACAACTGCTTATAAAAGAAGGGAGAGAAGATGTACTCAAATTTCTTCAGGAGAAAATGAACCTCCTGATCAAAGAACCTTTATATGATTGAAGAATTTTCTTTTCCGCTGTTAATAATGCTGGACATATGGAATTCAAATACTTGGTTACAACATGGCACATGGTATTAAAGTACATATCAGTTTGTGCAGGTAACTTGTTTCTCTTTGATTTTCTTCTAAAGCGGTGACATTTATTGGTTGTGACACATATAAAAGAAAGAATATATGCTTGCTTCTTTTTTGTTTTCGCTCTCTTCTAACAATTTCAGTTTTGCCTTCTGGCAAAATAGCATCTCTCCTTTTAAATAGAGGTCACAAAAAGGGTGCGCAGAATGCTGCTCCAGATATCAAAGGAAAAGTGCAGGTAAATTTTGAAATTTTTATGAGTTACTTCTGGACCTTGAGTTGGATGTGAAAGTACCCCCACACCAAACTCCCCCAAGTTGTAAGGAATAGGTTTCCCTCTGTACATTGCCATCTACCTGCAAATGTCTAACTAGATTTGTCACTTAGAGGAATGGTTCAGAAATTCAATTAATGCTTTCTTAAGAATGGTAATGCTATATTAATGCTGGACAGTGTCGGAAAGTTCATTGTGTGCATCATATGTTGATGGAAGAATTTAGTCAGAACATTCAAAGTTTTCATAATTTAATAACCAATGTGGTTTTTAATACTTTAAGGCCTAACATTGCTGATATTTCAAGTGAACACAAGTATTATCATGAAACTCTTTATCTAAATGTAACTGCTTACATTTATTTGAAGGTCTAATAACAGAAATCTCTATGGAAACAGATTATATCAGAAAACTCTCTTATTCAATTGAAGAAAGCAGATGACATATTACAACAGTGAGCCATATGAAGCATCCCGCTAGAGGAGTAGCAACCATGTTTAGCTGAATCCTTGTCTATACTCTCTAGTAACTGATGAAAGTGGAGGACGAGGATTGTAATTGGATTTTTGGGCATACTTATAGATATCATAGAATGTTGAATGCAAGATTGGGCTCCCTGTAAGTCACGGTTTCTTTCAAGAGGAAAATAGAACAAATCGGCTCTTCGGTGCAAGGATTTGCTCAGTTCTTGTGTTTTAGATGTTAATAAGAATCAGATGTCAAATTGTCATAGGCAATTAGGCAAGCAAAATAATCATATATGCTGTCTTGATTAATACTGTCTAGTGACTTCTAAGGTCAGATAGATTTATGGATGCAGCCTGGTTATTTGATCTTATACCCATTTTGCGATGTTAATGGGTAACGAATTGAACTCACTCGTACAGTTTGATTTTGTTTAGTGAATTTACGCGCCATCATGAACATGCACCACCCATTTGCTTTCATACAAACTGGAATTTACTAATACGTTGTATTCATTATCTTCATTATAAGAATATTTGCCAAAACTAAATTACCTAGCACAAGTAGCACCTAAGCAAAATGGAGAACAAAACAATAATTCTCAAATTTCTTCATTCAATGGAAAAAAAAAAAGGGGTGCGCGGGGGGGGGGGGGGGTGGAAGATCTATGCCCAATCCACACATGTATTAATCCTTGTCCCCTTGGGGCCAATGACAAGTGGCTAGCAGTAATGTCAGCAAGAAAATCTCTAAATTGACATCACTACTGACTATTGATTGCACCTAGTACTTATAGAACAAAAACGTAACATTCTAATCAAATATTGTTTACGGTGAAAAGGAATGACATTTGAACTCAGTGTCTCTTTGTTTTTGATTCACTTTTAGAAAGCGTCACTCCCGAAATCTTGTTGATCTCATAAAGTAATCCAGCTGAGAACAAGAAACTGCATTGGATACAAAAATATGTGTTAGTATGTACACTTAAAACACAATGCTGATTTGCCATCAGTTGTGCTGATTGGTCCATATTATTTGTAAAATTTCTTTTCACAAAATGAAAGCCTCACAACAAGCAAGCTGTAATTGTTTCCAAAGTCAAAACCATTTCAGGTTTTTATGCTCAAATTGGCCCTCGATTCCACAGCATGTAAACGACTTATTAGGAATTATCTTTGACCAACAAATTTAAAAGAAAAATGCCACGTGTTAGTTATGTCATCAATTGGCTGCGTGAATGCTGACTTGGCAGTAATAAGTTTATTCAATATGTTTATGTTTAGATAAAAATAAGTAAAAGAAAGAAAGAGAAAGGAAAGTAAAAGAAATGAAATGAAATAAATTTTTCTTTTAAAAAAGTTAAATTATGCAATAGATATTTGTATTTTAATTAAATCATGAAATGACTCACTCTATCTTAATTTGTTCAAATTGAATTTTTATACTTCATTTAATTATCGATTTTAGTCAAAATTATTAGTGGTTCAAATTTTTTTCGTTAAATTGATGACATGACATTTTAACTTTTTTAACGTGATATTTTTATTTATGTGATTGTCAACTTTACTGACGTATAAAGTTCACGTGGTAAAAAATGAGATACGGCAAGTTTTTTTGACATGTCATTATTTTTCCTCGTTAACTTTTCTCAAATTATATGGTTCGTCCCTTTACTTTGGTTAAATGGTGAAACTAGTTCTTCTACTTTAATATGTGTTCAAATTTGATTCCTATACATTAATTAATTATTGAATTTAAGATTTAACCTAAAATAAGTAAAATAAAACTAAAATAAAAGACAAAAAAACTTTTCAATGCAAATAGGTCAAGTCATAAATAGAGTCAATGAATGGGTCAACATGTTAGTTGTATCATACCCATATTTTAAAACAACTTTGTTTAAACCTATTATAAAAAAAAAAATCAATTTTTTTTAATTTTCTTTTTTCTCCTCTTTCATCCTCATTTTCCTCTTATTTCCCTTTACAAGTCTCATTCAATGAACTTATATTTCAATGAGATTTCTAAAGACCAGTGATTGAAAAATTCAATGATCATAGAAAAAATTTATCCCAAAAACCATTAATACACAAAAATCAATTGCTGTTAAATTCTTAAAATTTTTCCAAATCAATCTTTCCAAAAATTTTCATATTTTTCTTATTTTTTCAATTTTCAATTTCCTTTTTTTTTTTTTTTTTTACTTTGACTTCTTAACTTTCACAAACTAAACAATAAAAATAAATAAATAAATAATAAATAAAATATTTTTGGGCCTTTAAATTTAGGCTTAAAATCCAATTTCACAATTAAACCCAATTGATCCAAAAATAATTTTAGAACCCAATGTCAAAATGACTTTCGAAACCCATTTAATATCGAAATAATTTTTGAAAAAAATAGAATGTCTACAATTACTTTTATTGTTAATTATGTATCTAGGTTTGTTGATTTTGGATTTCTTGATTTAATATTTACATTTCTGTCATTTTAAAAGCTTTTTATTTTTTATCTATTTTTTATTTTTTATATTTCAAAAATATTAAAAATAGTTATTGAAAAAAATGAAAATAAATCAAAATAAATAAATAAATAAAAGATAAAGAAAAGATATAATTTAGTTTATGTTGGGTTTATAATCTAATTTGAGATTAATCCAATTTATTAAATTAAGTCAATTAATAATTCAAATATCCAAAAAAATTTATCTAAATATGAAAAAAATGTCATAGTCAAATTAATAATTTTTTTATATGTTATTTTAGGTCAATTTTTAAATTCGATAATTAATTAATATATAGAGATCAAATTTGAACACACATTAAGCTAGAAGGACTTATTCTATTATTTAACCAAAATATAGGGATGAGCCATATAATTTTAAAAAAAAACTAACGTAGAAAAATGGTGACGTGTTAAATAATTTTGTCATATCATCATCTTTGACCACATGGACTTTACACGTCAACAAAGTCAACGGCCACATAAGCAAAAATGCTACATTAAAAAAGTCAAAAGCCATATCATCAATTTTAAACTGTTGATAATTTGACTAAATTTGATAATTAAATGAAGTATAGAGATTTAATTTGAGCACATTAAGATAGAATGATTAATTTCACTATTAACTAAAGAAAATATATCTATTGTATAATTTGACCTGCATAGAAAAGAAAGGATATATGTATATTTTGGTTGACCAGTTAAAATTAATAAAGAAAAAAAATGAAAGAAATTTTAATAATTATTATTTGGTCAATGAATGAAAAGAAAAGAAAAGAAAAAAATTAATTATAATATTATGTTCCAATTACACTTGTTTTAATTAAAATGTTTCATTTATTATAGGAATAATTTAAAACTAATTGTTTTAAGTAGAAAGAAAGAAGTAATAGTACATGTATAAAAAAATTATCATTCAAAACAAATAATAGAAATTCAAATTTGTGTTATGACATAAGCACGGTGCACATAATGCAAGAAAATTAAGAGAACGATCTTACAATAGAGTAACAAAAATGCTTTAGAAATCTTCACGCAATCAATCAACAATATCATATAATATCATATAGATAAATGCAAAAAATAAAAGCTAAAAGTTTATTGGGCATCTTTAAAGTAATAGTAAAGGGTGGAAAATGTTTTATCTTTGGCAACTAAAAACAATAATCTAATAAGAAAAGGAAAACTATGTAACTTCTTCTTCTTTATGTATAGGGATGTCAATCTTACTTATATCCAATGAAGAACTTGATTTTTTATTCGAATAAGGATGGAAATAAGTATTACATTATGGGTATGGAGATAAATATGATATAATTTTAAATTTTTATTGATACAGGGATTGAGACGAGTAACATAGCACCTATCATGTACTGTACTTTACATATATATTTATATATTTAGTAAATAGATTTTTTACTAAATATAAATTATTATTTTAGATTAATTAAAATTATTATATTTTTATTGAAAAAATATATATTAATATATATTTATAAAAAAATTATGTAAATATACAAGATTAATATAAAAAAACTAAAAAATATATAGTTATTTTTATTTTTTGAAAAGCTATGGGTACGGTGATTCCTCATACCCATTACACACCCATTGAGATTGAAATGGGAATAAATTTGAAATACTCGTGAGAATGGGTATGAGGATCGGTATAAAAATACCTGATAAGGATGAAGAATGCTTTACCCGTCACATATCCTACTCATTAACATCCCTATTTATGTATATTATGGCATATTGGCTACAAAATTGATTAAACAGTGGATTGTTAAGCTTGATAGTAAGCACTCCTCAAAAGTTAAATTATAGATTAATTTGTTACAAAAATTATTTTAATATAATAAGGGTATAAATGTTATTTTACATTTAAAAAATTTTATTCATTTTTTCCTTAGTTTTTCTCCCAATGTAGGGTAATTGAAAACAAAAGCGTTTGGTGAAAAATAAGGGGTGTTCAATCCCACTCGCTTTCTCTTATTTCAAGTTAAATTCATACTATTAATTTTGGTCATTTTGACCAAAATTTTGAGTTTCCTTAAAGGGTGACAAACGATGCTCCCTCATCTTTTTTTTTTTTCTTAATTTTTTAAAATATATTTTTAAATATTTTAAAATAATTTTTAAAAAGATTTAATTATTTTAAGGTGGGATCCATTTTATACCAAGTTTTTTTTCTTTTTTTCTTTTTCCTTTTAGCCTTTTTTTAATCATTTTTTCTTTTTTTTTTCGAAACTTTAATTAGTGTTTTTTTTTAAATTTAATTTTTTGTGTAAAAGCCACTTGATACTAAGGATACGTCACATATTTAGTGTTTCTATTATTTTTCTTTTATATATTTAATAAATATTTTTAATATTTTAAGTTCGTTTTTGTTTGACTCACTTGATAGTAATGATATATAATTTTTCAAGTCATTTGCTTTCTTTCTTTTTTTTTAATTTTTTCTATTAATATTTTTTAATGATTTTAATTTTTTTGTGTGACTCATTTGATACCAATGGTATGTAACATTTTTTTCTATTATTTTCCTTTTTTATATATTCAATAAATATTTTTTAAGATTTTAAATTCTTTTTAACTAACATACTTGATATCAATGGTACGTCACATATCAAGTCATTTGCTTTCCTTTTTTTTTTTCTTTTTTTAGATTTTTTTATCTTTTAAATATTTAATAATTTTTTTATATTTTAACATTTTTTAAAATGAAGCCCTTTTGATATTGTTGATTAAAAATTTTTTCTTTTTTCTTTTATAACTTGATAATCTTTTATGAAAAGGATGTTACAGATATGTCAACATTACATCTAGATTTGGAATTTGTTTCTTTTTTCTGTCCTTTTTTTGTTTTTTTAATTTTTGCTTTTTTAAAACCCATGATTAAGTTTAAAAGAAAACTCATTATTTAGATATATGTATTATATGAATAAAATTATTATTTAATACCTTAATTTAATAAATCTACATGTCATTCTAATTTAACTTCATTTTCTTCCCTTATTTTCTTGTAATTTTTCTTTTTTTCTTTACTTTTTTTTAATTAAATAAATTTTGTAAGAAAAAAGCAAATGAACATATGGATGATAAAATAACTCATATCTCATGTGTTTTGATTTGTCCTAATCTAATATGTACATTTTTTAAAAAACTTCATCATCAAGTGAAAGTTTTTCCTTTTTTAGAATCGAGATCCGAAACGAATGCAAGTGTGGAGTCTTCCATCTTGCCTTGAGTATACATATAAAATTATTTTTAATTATTATTTCATTTTATATTTATATATGTATTATATTAATTAACTTATTATTTAATATCTTAATTTAATAAAAGTTACTATATTTATAAATAATTAAGATTTAATTCATCTATTCATTATATGAGTTTTACTCATTTTAACTTTTGTTTCATCTTTATTCAATGTGTTGACATAACATTTTACGTTTCTTTCCTTTCCTTTTTCCTTGTCTCTTTTTATTTTTTCAACTTTTTTATAGAAAAATAATGTTAATGGGAGTGCTCATGTAGCATCCCAATTTGTTTATTTGTTTATTATTTTTTTAATTAGATCAATTTTACAACAAATGAATCGGTTGATAAAAATGACAAAATAATCAGCATCTGATAGATTTTTACCCATTTTGATTTGATATAGGTGTTTATTGAATCAACTAGAATCAATTTTTTTTTTATAAAAATCGAATACGGTTAAAAGCACATTTATGATGTTCTACCTTAAACCTACCTATGATATATATAAAAATATATATTTGATTCTCTATTTAATTTTATATTTATATATGATGAAGGATCCATTTACACTAGTGTTACTTTTACACTTTTTTGTATCCTTAGATAAAAATTAAATCTATGACCTATTTGAATCAAAATAATATTTTTAAATTTAGTAATTTTGATCCAATGGTTAAAAAAAAGTGTAAAAGTTATACTAGTGTAAGTAGGTCCTTACTCTTTATATTTATTTATCAGTTTTTTGTTGAAAACTTGGTATTAAGTGGGTCTCGCACACAAAATAAAACAAATAATTTTATTTTGTGAGAATAAAAGGCCAATCTATATATTCACATGTCACTTTCATTAGGGGTTTTTTATACTTTTTGTCTTGTTTACTTTTTAAAATTAGGTAATTTTTTTAAAAAATTGTGAATAAAAATAAAAAAACAAAAAAAATTTGATTCATAACAATGCGCAGACACCCATTTAGTAATATCTAAATAAAGAAAATATTTCCTTCTTTCTCTAGATTTCTTTTCCATTTTCTTTTCTCCTCTAATTCTAAACATAGGCTTAGCAAATAAAATGTCAAATTGTGCTAGAGGTTCCTATATTTTGTAAAAATTTGAAATTTAGTCCATATACTGTAATTCATACAAAATTAATTCTCGTACTATCTTGATTTAATAATTTTTATCCAATCACTAACTTCATCTATTTTTTGCTATTAAAAATAATAATGTGATCATTGACTTGATGACGTGGATGTTGATTTTGCTAATGCAACAATTGGGATGAATGAAATTAGTTATCAAGTTATGCATATAGTTTTGTACCTATACGAAATTTGAATTTTAATCCCTGTACTCACATGAAATTTGAAATTTAATCCTTCTAATATAAAAATATCTTGAATTTTTAAAATTTTTTTAGTTTTTTAAAAATATAAAATTTTAAAAATGCCATAATATTCTATCACAATTTTAAAAAATATATTATAATATTCTATCATAATTTTCCTATATTGTCACTAAATTAGTCACAATTTTTTATTACCCATGTGAAATACTGTTACTAATTTTGTCATTATTTCTTGTTACATTCCATCATAAAATATAAAATTTGTTAATAATTTGTCACATTTTTCTATTACAATTATAGTATATTGTGGCCATATGAAAAAAATTTACACAAATCAATTAAAAATCTATCACAAATTTGTCAATTTATGATACAAATATGTTACTATACAATTTTAATAAAACTATTATTTTTATTAATTTATTAAATGAATTAGAATTATAATTCAATTGTATAAAGGGTAAAATTATCCATCAAATGGTATTTTTATTCCTTTAAATTAAGTGCTTTTTAAATAATTTTTTTGTAATAAATATAAGTTCAAGATTCTTAATATAATAAAGTAATTTACTAAACTCAATGTGTATTAGTTTCAGAATTAATTTTATTATTTAATTTAATATAATTATTTAGATAAGTTTTTTTGTGAAGATAAAAAAATTGAAAGTTCTCATTATGATACATGACATTGATGCTTCAATTTATCAAATAAATTATTTCCTCTTTTTGTTTTGTTAGAATTTAAAGTTCATTCTTTAAATAAATAAGATCTCATCTCTCGTAAGAATTTAAGTTTAAAACTTTTATTTTATTTGGTTGGATAGAATGATCATTCCATTCATGTTCTATTTTAGATTCATTATAAATGCAGCTCTTCTTAATAGTTTGGTTATTACAAATTTTGTTATACAACATATTTAAACTAATTAAAATAATATTAACTTTGATATATTAATTTAAATTTTATTAATGTTATAATTGATTAATATAAATGATAATAACAACTAATTATATATAATAAAAATGCATTTTTAAAAAATATTTTTTATATTAAAATGACTAAATTTTAAATTTCATACCAGATTAGAAACTAAATTTCAAATTTCGTATGAGTATAAAAACTATTTGTATTATTTAACAACTGATTTCATCTAAGTTACTACGTCAATAGGACAATGCTATCTAAGTAAAGCTAACGCCCACGTCATCAAGTCAATGACAATGTTAGCATTTTTAAAGACAAAAAATTGATAGAGTTAATAATTTGACTAAGATTATAAAATCAAAATGGTATTTTGACTAAATTTATTTGAATTACAATACGTAGACTAAATTTTAAAATTTCGCAATGCATAGAGATCTTTGACATAATTTAACTTAAATAAAACTAACAATCGGCTAATTCATGGTTGAAAAACAGCCATCTTATGTATCTTATATAAATATATAAAAGCCAAAACTTCTAACAAAAAAAAAATCTGATATGGATAGTCTACATTTTTAATATGTGGATAATCTAAATAATTTACATTTGTTAAAAATTAATTATGCAATTCAAATTTAAAATTTAGAATTTAATGGTAAAATATATTTAATTTAAAATATCTTATTTCCATTATTATAAAACACATTCAATGATTCTTATTCATATTTATTTTTAAATGATTAATTGACTAAAATAAATTAAGAACCAAATCAAGAGTAATAGTGTCTTAAATTGAGAGTAATTTATGCTTGATAATTAGAAAAGTCAAGTATAATGTGTATTCAATACATTTGAGAGAAACGAAAAAAGAGATTTTGAAATTAATGTAATAATGATAATAAAATTAAATTTTTATTAGATGATAGTTTTTATACATTCCATAAATTACTCTAATTACTTCCATTTTTAGTTTTTAATAATCTTATCTTATATCTTATCTCTTCTTATATCAATATATAAAAGCTAAAGCCTTTGACTAAAAAGAAATTGTTCAACATGAATAGAGTATATAATTGACATGTGGATAATTTTAAAAAATTTGTTATGTATCTTTTAATAACTTAATTACATTTATGTTTTATTATTTACTTTAAATCATTCTTAATTAAATTTACATTAAATGTAATAAAATTTTAATTGCCATCGCCATAGAATAATTTTGTCACCTCTTTTTTCAATTGTAAATATTCAACTCTTAAATTACATTTGTATAAAAAAAATTCAATTGCCAATTTTGTAACTTATGACTTATTTATTTACTACACCATTTAAGCTATGTTATATATATATATATATATATATGTGTGTGTGTCTGTGTGTGTACGCGCTTAGTAAGTATATATATTATTTTAAAATAATTAATAGATGATTAAATCAATTAAAATTAATTTTGGTATATATAATATCAAATGAATTTCATTATCATTATTACACTAATTTCAAAAATTTTCCTTTTCCATTTCTCCCAAACAAGTTAATACACGTTATGTTTAATTATTACAATTGTCAAGTATAAATTACTTTCAATTTAAAATACTATTATTGATCCTGATTTGGTTCTTAAATTCATTTTAATCAATTAGTCATTCAAAAATTACAAATCATTCCATAATTATTTCTAAGACAATAAGACTCATCCTATAAATAAAGGTGTTTTGGGATACTTAAGAAATATATTGTATCATTTCAATATTTTTTTCTCATTGTCTTAATATTTCTTTTGCCATGTAGTAAAAATAGTTTAGGTTCCTTTTTTTTTTTCTTTGTGATATTATATATGTAGGTGGATTAGCTGCACAAAATTTAATATAATCAATTACTTCTTAAAGATTTTTATTAATTTATGTTTGGTTTTGTATTATTTTACTTACTATTCTATTTTTTTTTCTTGAGTGAAACTATTCCAAATTATGTTTCATTATAATCATATAATAAGTTATTTTTTGAAAAAAAAATCATTTTGAAAATGCTTTCCCTTAAAAATAATCTGTTTAGGTTCCAAGAAAAATTAAGTAAAATTTTTTGAAAATTTAATGATTTGAATTTTTTTTTTTTATGTTTTGACTATTGTTGTTAGTTTTATTGCAGTTTTAAATTATATATATTTGTACATATTATTTTATACCTTTTTTGCAAGTTTTTATTATGATATTGACTTGTATACCAAATACCTATTATTATTCTCTTTTTGGATCATGAAACAAGAAAGCAAGCTAGGTGTAGATTAAAATAAAGTGATTGTCTATCATCTATCCTATCATATATATTAAGTATGTATTTTTTAGTTTTTGTATGAAATGATTTTATTTAAGATATGATTTTTTTTTTTGTTTTAGTCATTAGATATGTTTGTTGCTTTGATATTATCATTTTCATGATTAGCATAAAGTGGAGCTAATTACTGTTCAAGCGTAAATGAAAATTGTTAAAAATAGCTTTTGATTGATTCTATTTTCTAGTTACCATAAAGTGAAGTTAATTATGTTCAACCGTAAATAAAAAATTTTATTGATTATATTTTCATTACCTTTATAATTTTAGGAATTAAACATTTATTAAATAAACATTATTACTAATTGAAATATTTTTTGTGTAATTACTTTGAACTTTAATGTTATTGTTAGTCAACCATTAACATTTAATATTTACATTTTATTTTATTTCAAAAATAAAAAAAGAAAAAAATCTACATTTTGCTTTTATCTTGATAAATAAAATTCTTAGGTTGCCTTACATTATCAATGTAAAAGGATGACCACTAGAAAAAACCTACTTTACAAAATCAACAAGAAATGCAATTTATATTTTATGTTGTGAAATTTTAATTTCACACAATAGCATATTTTACATTTTCACCGTTTTATCTTTCTTATTTTTTTCACATAAGCGTATTTTATCACTTGCTTTCGACTTTGAGGGATTCGTCAACAAGAAAATTGCTATGGCGGTCGATTGTAAGAAGGCTTCCCTGCTGCAATTGACCAATAACTTCTAGCATCAGACTTTTCCTTATGATAGTAATCGACATCAAAAGCGTTTTTTGTTTGATTATGTTGGGGATATATATAAAAATAATTTAATGTTGTATGTATGATGACTTAAACTCTATTTTTTGTATTCTTAATTGTGTTTATATAATTTTATTATTATCCTATTAAATCTTAGTTGTATCAAATTTAAATATTAATTATATTTATACACTTAGAGCATGAAAAGATCACATATAATTTTTAAAATCATAATTTAAAGAAGAATTTTATATAATAATAAATTAAATAATTTAGTAATATTTCAAAATTAAAGACAAATTATAAATTACAAATAATATATTGCAATTATATAATTTTATTAAAATATATTTAATGTTCAACATTAATAAATTATAAAATTTTAAAAAAATTCGTGCCAACTTGCCAACTATGTTTTATATTTTTAGTTTTTAATATCATACAACAGCATTAGTTTACTAAACATATTTTCTGTTTTCAAAATTTCAAAATAAAATAAAAACAAAATTTTCAAAAATATAAAACATAAACAAAAAAAAATTGACAACGATACCAAATGATCCCTTAATTATTTTGAAACATGTATTTTTTTATGATGATTATTTTATGTTGAATGCAATTATTTTTTATGCATTTTCTTTTAACCAACTTTTAATTTTAAAATTTTAATAAAATTTTAACTAATAAAAAAAATAATATTAGATTGTTAATTTTTAATTCTTAACTCAAACTGTACGGTTGTAAGGCATGAAGTTTTGCATTTATAAAATATGTGGGTCTTTTTTTTTTTTTTTTTGTTGAATGAAATAAGGACATAAATTTTGGAGAATAGAAAGGTTTATGAGATTTACATTTTTTCGTAGAACAATTTAGTGATAAATTTTCATTTAAATTTTTTTATAATTATTTTTATTAATAGATTTTTTTTTCATTATATAGAATTTTTTTAAAGTTGAATTTCATATTAATTTTATAGTGTGATTGAATTGTTATTACGTTTTAATAGTTCAACTATTTATTTTTTTATTTTTAAATTAGTTGTTTTATAACATTGATAATTAGTAAACTTTCATTAGAATTATTATTATTTTTTTTGTTATCAAAAATTTAAAGTTATTGTTCAACATAAATATAATGTAATTTTTTTCAAATTCTTTTTATATTGGTACTTTTATTTTATTTTAAAAAATTATTATAAATTAAAATTAAAATTTTATCGCCCAAATCTAATATGTCTTAATTTTATTGCCCAATAAACTGCCATGTCATCCGATGCTCTCTCATCTTTGACTTGCCACGTGTTTTTTAATCATTGGTGACTATTTCGATTGTAAACAGTATACCATGAAACTCGCATTCAACGCCGGAAACATGAAATATTTTTTTCTAAAGCAACGTATTTATAGTTCTTTTCCCTTTCCAGCAGTTGGCCCCCAAAGAAGGAACGCCGAGTCCAAAAGTTTGTGAGTGCAGGAAGGAAATGCCAGAAATGCTATCTTAATTCATAGGAAAAGCCAACGGCAACAACAGCTGTCATAATGGCCACTGTTCCTTCTCTTCTCAACGCTTCTTTCCTCACCCCAAAACCCCTCACTCAACATAAAACCCTCCCTTGTACAAAACCCACTTCCCTTTTCTTCTTCCCTTCCGCTTTTGCTTCTTTCTCCACCCTTCAGCGACATCGTTTTAATGGACAGACGCCTATAGCTGCATCTCTTAAGGTGACTTTTGGTGTAATTTTTCACTATTCACAATCGCTGACCAGCTGTTTGATTTTATGTTTGTGTGGAGTTGCTACTGATCATTTTTTATGCTTTTTGTTTGTTTTGTTTCAGGAGAACGTGGGCCGTTTTAAGAAGACTTTGGGTGATTTTACTAGCTTAAACTACTGGGTCGTTCGGGATTATTATCGTCTTGTCGACTCTGTTAATGCACTCGAGCCAGAGATACTGAGGCTATCTGATGAGCAGGTTGGTTGGCTTGTTTACAATCAATTACTTGTGTTGCCTTTGTTTGGGTCATTGGGATACTTGATTGAGCTTCTTTCTTGTAGCTGACTGCTAAAACTTCTGAGTTCAAGAAAAGGTTAAGCCAAGGACATACTCTTTCGGATATTCAAGCTGGTTAGTGTTTATTAATGCTTCTGTTCAGAGGGTTGAATTTATGAAATTTATATGGAAATTAATTCTCCTTTTATTGTTGGTTTTACAGAGGCATTTTCTGTTGTTCGTGAAGCTGCAAGAAGGAAGCTTGGCATGCGCCATTTTGATGTGCAGGTATTAATCTTTTTATGCATGCAACAATGTATGCCTGTAGGCTTGCATGGATACTGTGTGGTCATGTATCCATGATTACATCACTGTATACAAGTATTTTTTATTCACTTGAAATCAGGTATTATTCTAAAGGTTTTTTAATGGTAGATTATTGGTGGAGCAGTACTTCATGATGGTTCAATTGCTGAGATGAAAACAGGGGAGGGAAAAACATTGGTTTCCACATTAGCTGCATATCTTAATGCACTGACTGGTGATGGTGTCCATGGTACGCTTTGTATCCTTCCTTTTGTTTGGAAAAAATATTTTAATGATATTATTCATTATAGTTTCTGTTGATATTGTAAAAAGTTGAATATTAGATACTTGTTCGCACATTTGTGTATGAATATCAGATATTAGTTTTGAGATATAAGGATCTTATAAAATGTTTAGCAGAAGGAACAGCATTGTTGATCTTGTTTAACCTCTAACTAGATTCTCAGCAGTCCTTTGAATTCCCATTTATTGCAGAGATAATCTGGTTACATCATATTACTCTTTTGTAGGCTCTTGTTGACCAAATGGTAATGCTCCATTTTACTTGAATTTGACATTGTTGCCTTTGCAATTAACAGTGGTAACTGTGAATGATTATCTTGCTCAACGTGATGCTGAGTGGATGGGTCGTGTTCATCGCTTTTTAGGTCTTTCAGTTGGGCTTATTCAGGTGTTTGTCTACTGAGAGGCAGAATGCTCTAGAACTTGTTTCAAATAGTATTTTTCTTGCAGACATGAACTTGGGTCAATGACCAGACATGTTTTATTTATGCAAGAGAAATGGATCTCAATAACCATTGCATACTTATATACTCCAAATTGTAATAGTCTTCCCCAATTTTTGATTACAAATGTAGAAGGGGATGACAGCTGAAGAGAGGAGAACTAACTACCAATGTGATATAACATACACCAACAACTCGGTAAGTGTTCCTAATTTAGGTTGGTGCAATTGAATGTTGACTACTGCTGTTGCATTTTCTCCCCCTCTCCCCTTCTCTTTTCCCTTAACCCCGCAATTTGCCTTGTTTCTCACACCATTATTTATGAACATTTTTAGGAACTAGGCTTTGATTATCTCCGAGATAATCTTGCTGGAAACAGTGATCAACTTGTGATGAGATGGTATGTGTCAGAGCACTATTTCAATTGGGTCTTTGATTTATGTTATTGGACTACTAGCGATAGACTTGCAAAAACAGGCCAAAACCATTTCATTTTGCAATTGTTGATGAAGTTGATTCTGTTCTCATTGATGAAGGAAGAAATCCTTTGTTAATAAGTGGTGAGGTAATATAAATTAACCTTTCTTCCTTTGTTAACTGTTTTTTAGGTTCTATGCATAATATTGAATATTTAGAATCACAAAATTATTCAGGAGCTATTTATGAATGTTTAACTGATTGCCTGCGAAAATGTTCAGAAATGTTGAGAGGAAATCTCAATGCAATAGAAATTGTGAAAAAATTAAAAAATAAAATTGTGTGGAAAACTAAGAGTAAAACTGAACATATATTGAAAAATTGCTCATTAGAATTATACAAGCACTTTAGGTTTATATACAACTAACTAGTGGGTAAACTAGGAAACTAAATCTTTCTAAAATTGATCCTATAATGGAGAGATTGTCTATCCTAATTTTCTGTTCTTAATTTCTAGGGATACAAATCCTTAATTCTAGGGATTCTAGCGATATAAATACTTAATTCTATAGATACAAATATAAATATACAAATTACAAGATTACAACCAGCTATAAATAAGTGTTTTCCCACACTCTCCCTCAAGCTGGTGAATATGTGTTTTCCATTCCCAACTTGGAAATAATTTCCTAAAATGTTGCACTGCTTAGACCTTTAGCCAACACATCTGCAAGTTGACCCTTGGTTGATAATACGGTGTACAAATCCACCCATTGTCTAGTTTCTCCATTATGAAGTGCTGGTTTACTTCAATGTGTTTTGTTATGTCATGTTGCACAGGATTGTGTGCCATGCTTATTGCAGATTTGTTATCACAGTAAAGTCTCATTGGCCCATCCCACTTAATCTTCAAGTCTTCTAGGATAATCTTTAACCATGGTAGTTCACAAATTCCTTGAGCCATTGATTTGAACTCTGCTTCAGCACTTGATCTTGCCACCACATTTTTGTTTTTTACTCTTCCAAGTCACAAGATTACCACCTAAGAAAGTGCAGTAGTTTGAGGAGGATCTTCAATCAATTGCTGAACTTGCATAATCTATATCTGTATGTGCCTCTAGAACCAGCCCCAAATTTCTTTTGTACAAAATACCTCTCCCAAGTTTGGCTTTCAAAATAGTGTAATACATAGTAGATAGCCTGTGGGTGCACTTTTTTAGGACTATGTATAAATTGACTTATCACACTCACAGCATATGCTATATCAGGATTAATATGTGAGAGATAAATGAGTCTTTCAACTAATCTCTGGTACATCTCTCTATCTATGGCATCATCTTCATTAGCATCGCTAAGTTTATGATTAGGATCTATAGGAGTATTTGCAGGTTTACATGCGAGCTTCCTAGTTTCCTTCAAAAGATCCATCACATATTTCTGTTGTGAGATGAAAATACCATGTCATGAGTAAGCTACTTCAATTCTTAGGAAGTATTTCAATCTCCCTAGATCTTTTATCTCAAATTCTCTAGCCAAACGCTGTTTTAGAGATTCTCTCTCTTTTTCATCGTCTCCAGTTGCAATTGTATCATTAACATACACTAATAGAACTGTGATTCTCCCTAACGCTATGTTTGGATAAATATTAATAAAGGAAAGGAAAAGAAAGTTTTTTAAAGGAAATGAAAGGATACATGTAACCCTTGTTTGGATAATTAAAATTAATAAAGAAAAGGAAAGGAAAGGAATTCTAACAACCATTGTTTGGATAAAGAGTGAAAAAGAAAGGAAATGATTCATTATAATAATTTTTTTCAATTATAACCTTTCATTACCTGTGATTTTAGAGCACTCTTGGATCATGATATGTCTATTCATATTCAACCATTCATCAAAATCAAATCACTAAAAAATTATAAAAAATTTTTATATTGGAAGAGATACGTAAAACTTGAAAAAAAAGATGGCTTTGAAAAAATTACAAGATGATTATGATCTGCTTAAGTTTTTTTGATTAGGTTTTTAGTATTAATAAAAAGATGGATATAATAGTCTTTTTTATAAATTTTTTTTTTTAACTTTCCTTTCCCTAGCTTTTCCTCCAAATTGAGGTATTAAAAATTTTAGGTTTACAAGGGAACCAAAAGTTATTTGGTTTCCACCTCTTTCCCTTTCTTTAAATTAAAAATTTATCCAAACAAGGGGAGGGGGCTTTGTTTCCTTTACTTTCCCTTACTTTACTTTCTTTTCCTTCCCCTCATCTCAATCCAAAAACACTATAAACCTCCCAAACCAAGCCTTAGGAGACTGTTTAAGGATCAAGTTCTTGGACTTGCATCGGTTCAGGAGCTAGAACTTTTCTTCTTGAGTACACCTGTAATTCCTTTATAGAATCAAGAAAAATATTATCTTTTGTCACATTTTTTGTGTTTGGAATGGATTCAGACTCAAATTTAGTGTTTGACTTGGACTCAGAAGAAACAGGTTTAGACTCTGAAGAATTAATTGTTGAAAATGTTGAAGAGGAGGACAAGTCAAGCAAAAAGAAGTCTTTATCCTTATCTTCCATGAATGAAGTCTCCCCCTAAAGATAAGGTTGAAAATGGTTTGCTTTCTTCAAAAGTGACATCTACAGACATAGAATTTTTTAGTAGGAGGATAATAAAACTTATACCCTTCTGAGTTGATGAATACCCCACAAAAATGCATTTAATTGCTCTAGGATCCAACTTTCCCCTATCATGACTGTGAACATGAACAAATGATGTATAACCTAATATCCTAGGTGTGAGGTTGTTTGTGGTATTAAAGTTGGGATAGAATTGTGAGAGTAGTTCTATAGGAGTTTTAAATCCCAAAACCCTGGAAGATAAGCTATTTATAATGTGTGTGGCAATGAGAACACCTTCCCCTAGTAGGATTTGGGTACGTTTGCTTGAAAAAGTAAAGCTCGGGTTGTGGCTAGTAAATGGCTGTTTTTCCTCTCTGCCACTCCATTCTGCTGTGGAGTATTAACACAAGATGACTCATGGGTAATCCCCTTCTTTTGGAAATAGGTAGATAGACTTTGGTTGAAATAGTCTCTTTCATTATCAGACCTAAATCTCTTAATTTTCACTCCAAGTTGATTTTGGATCATGTTTTGGAAGCTTAAAAAACACACTATTCAGATCTGATTTGGATTTAAGTTAAAATATCCAAGAGACCCTGGAACAATCATCTATGAAAGAAACAAATCACCTTGCACTAAAAATATTAGAAATTGTAGAGGGACCCCATATGTTACTATAAATCAAGTAAAAAGGACTAGAACTTCTTTTATTACTAATTGGAAAAGACACATGTTTATGCTTTGCAAGTTCACAAACATCACAATGAAAATTTTCGACATTTAATCTTTTGAACAAAGAAAGAAACATGTTTTTCAAAGTTCCAAAAAAAGGATGTCCAAGACGAAAATGATAAAGCCGGATTTTGTCTTTATTGGGAGATTTTTCAGAAAGAAATGACGAAGGTAAACCATTTTTGATATTACTTGTATTGTTTGATGTCTCAAGATAGTATAGTTCATCCTTTTCCTTAGCGAGTCCAATCCTTTTCTCCGAACTTTGGTCCTTAAATTTACAATAGGAGGGATAAAAAGTCATTTGCAGTTCATGTTTTTTGTAAGTTTTTGTATAGATATCAAATTAGTAGACAATCCAGGAACATGAAGAACATTTTTAAGAACAAACGAGGGATTGATTTGAACATCTCCTAATCCTGCCACTGTAGTAAGTGAACCATTCGCAACAACAATTTTCTTATTATTAGGGCATAAGTTATATGTACTAAATTTCTATGAGGAATGTGTCATATGGTTTGTGGCTCCTGAGTCAATGACCCAAGAACTCGTAATAGGCTTAATTGAGACATTTAATCCATGAGAATTAGAAGCTTTACTTGAACTAGAGACCTTACCCAAAGAATATACCCCAGTAGGCTTTTCAAAGGTTTTCAATAGGCTTCTTAGTTTCTCAATCTCTTCTCTATCCAACTCTCTTTGTTCTCGAGGCTTTTGTAGTACTTCGGTGGTTTTATTAGTTCTCACTTCCTCAAATCAGGTATTAGTGGCAGATTTTGCTATCTCTGACATGGTTATCTTTCTCAAGATTGAAATGAATCTTGATCGTAAAGGTTTAACCAGAGACGATTCTAGGCAATGAAGGCCAATAAAGAAAAAATAAGACTAAAAGATTTAACAAGATTTGGCTATTAAGACTAAAATATATATATACAGATTACAAGATTACAACCAGCTATAAATAAATGTTTTCCCACAGAAATAGCTTGTAATAGTCTGTTGCCTCTTCTTTGTTGTGTCCAGGCTAGCAAAGATGCTGCACGTTATCCTGTTGCTGCTAAGGTGGCTGAGCTGCTAATGAGGGGTCTGGTGAGTTCAGTCGTTTGTCTTCACTTTGGTTAAACCATAATCTTTTGTTGCTAATCAGCTGCCACTGTAATCATGTACAGTTATCTTACACAGTTTATAATTAAGTAGTTTCTGTATGATAAATTTTGGTAACAGCATTACAACACTGAGCTTAAAGATAATTCAGTGGAGTTGACTGAAGAAGGAATTGCACTTGCTGAGTTGGCTCTTGAAACAAATGATCTGTGGGATGAAAATGATCCCTGGGCAAGGTGAATGGTTTCCCTTTTCCCTTTGTTCTCATTCTCTAATTTCCATTGTAAAGCTGATGGATGCTATTGAGGACATAAGTACTATGCCCTTTGTACTCTTTGTTCTAAATATATGTTTCTCTGTCAGCAACTTCTCAAAGTTTTTGTGTTTCAAGTCTTCACTAACACATGGTGCTTTTAAAACGTAAAAGGCCCCAAAAGAAAATGTTTGACCAATTTCAAACTGATTTCTTTCTTTCATTCATTGTATATTAGAACTTTCTGGACTGAATTGTAACCAACTACCTGGATACTGTTGTCTTGTGGTTGAATATGATCCATTGCAAACACGATACACATCTCATCTTATGTTTTTTTCCTTTATCTTTTAGCTTGATATTTAAAATTTATATTGTTGCAGATTTGTGATGAATGCTTTGAAAGCTAAAGAATTTTATCGGCAGGATGTCCAATACATTGTCAGAAATGGGAAAGCTCTCATTATCAATGAGGTGATTATATAGTAATTTTTTATGTTTCAGTGTCTTTGTTGCAGTGCCAATTCCTACTTTTATTTCATTCATGTAATATTCAACCATGTTTGGATGTAATCACTGGAAAGGACTTTCCTGCAAATTTTCTAACTAGCCTGTGCTAGCACAAGCTTGCGCTAAAGAAAAATCATTTTACGTTTGTCAGCCCGAACATGATGATCATTGCACTAGATAATGGCTGTTAAGAGTTTGAATTGTGGGGTGCCATTACCAGTCGATGGCACGAGATTTCTATTTTTAAAAATTAAGCTCTTTATTAATAGCTTTTAGTTGAATTACTTAGCTTTAATACAGATGGTTACCAAAATCTTAAATTGCAAATCCCAATGTCTGTATCTATTGCAAACATTACTAGGTGCAAAATTGATGATTTCTTTTATGTTGTAAAGACAGCTTGATTTCATTAAACCTTGTTTGAGGTAGAACATTATCTTGTTGCTTTTTACATTTAAGGCTAAAGCTTGGGAAAACATAAGAATTTTGTTGTTCTTGGTGTTTTTTTAGTTTGTGTTAATGGTAGAGAATTAGGGGAAAAGTGGAGAGTTCATGAATGTGGTAGTCTCCTATGTATTTGTATTATATTAGAACATTAAGTACAAAAGACTAATATACCCATTAACCTAAATACTTAATCCTCCTTCTTAAGCTGGAGCATATACGTCATATGTACCCAGCTTGTTATAAATTTATCTTACTCTAGAACGAAGTTTTTGTAAACAAGTCTGCTAGTTGGTCCACAGATCTTGGTGATTGTGTAAGAACCACATTCTGCATACGTTTGTCTCAAACTAGATGACAATCCACTTCAATGTGTTTAGTTCTTTCATGATACGCTAGATTTGAGGCTATATAAAGAGCTGCTTATCAGAAATAGAGTCATATGCTCTTGTTGCTTAAAGCCAAGTTCTTCCAACAGATGTTTCAACCAAACGAACTCACAAGTAGTATTTGCCGTGGCTCAATACTCAGATTCAGCACTTGATCTTGCAACCACTGTATGTTTCTTACTCTTCCAAGACACTAGTTTGTCCACAAACACAATAACCAGGTAACCCAGTTGGTAGACACATAAGGTGTACAAATCAACCCACTGTCTAGTTTCTCCTTTATGAAATGCCGGTCTACTTCAATGTGTTTTGTTCTGTCATGTTGTATAGGATTGTGTGCAATGTTTATTGCAGACTTGTTATCACAGTAGAGTCTCATTGGTCCATCCCACTTGATCTTCAAGTCTTCTAAGATAATCTTTAACCATAGTAGTTCACAAATTCCTTGAGCCATTGCTCTGAACTCTGCTTCAGCACTTGATCTTGCCACCACATTCTGTTTTTTACTCCTCCAAGTCACAAGATTACCACCAAAGAAAGTACAGTAGCCTGAGGTGGATCTTCTATCAGTTACTGAACCTACATAATCAGCATCTGTATATGCTTCTAGAACTAACCCCGAATTTCTTTTGAATAAGATACCTCTCCCAGGATTGGCCTTCAAATAGTGCAATATACGGTAGACAGCCTGTAGGTGCACTTCTTTAGGATTATGCATAAATTGACTTACCACACTCACAGCATATGCTATATTAGGTCTAGTATGTGAGAGATAAATGAGTCTTCCAACTAATCTTTGGTACATCTCTCTATTTACAGCAGCATCTTCATTAGCTTCTCCAATTTTATGATTAGGATCTATAGGGGTATTTGCAGGTTTACATGCAAGCTTCCCAGTTTCCTTCAGAAGATCTATCACATATTTCTGTTGTGAGATAAAAATACCATGCCGTGAGTGAGCTACTTCAATTCCTAGGAAGTACTTCAATCTCCCTAGCTCCTTTATCTCAAATTCTCTAGCCAAACACTGTTTTAAAGATTCTCTCTCTTTTTCATCATCTCCAGTTACAATTATATCATCAACATACACTAATAGAACTGTTACTCTCCCTGAATCAGAGTGCTTGATAAACAATGTGTGATCTCCTTGACTCTGTTTATATCCCATTGCTAGCATCACTTTGGCAAATCTCCCGAACCAAGCTCTAGGAGACTGTTTAAGGCCATATAAAGCCTTTTTTAGCCTGCATACTTTGTTTGCTTCTAGATGACCTCCAAATCCCGGTGGAACCTTCATATATATTTCTTCTTCCAAATCACCATGTAGAAAAGCATTCTTTACATCAAATTGTTGAAGCTGCCAATTGTAATTTGCAGCCAATGATAACAAAATCCTAACTGTATTCATCTTGGCAACTGGAGCAAAGGTTTCCTGGTAATCCACTCCATAGGTTTGAGTGTAGCCTTTAGCCACTAACCTGGCTTTATACCTTTCAACAGTACCATCTGCATTGTATTTTACAGTGAAAACCCATTTACACCCCACTGAATTTTTTCCTTTAGGCAACTCTACCAGTTCTCATGTCTGATTTTTCTCTAAGGCCTCCATTTCTATTTTCATGGCTTGCCTCCATTTCTCATCGGATAATGCCTCGGATAATGTAGTTGGAACAGAAATATTGTTTAGGCTCACAAGAAAATTTTTGTGGGATGGTGAGAATTTTTCAAAATGACACAAAATTAGATATTGGGTATAGTAGATGCTTGGTACATTCTCTGGTTCTTTTCCTAATGGCAATAGGCAAATCATAATCACTAGTTATAGTTTTAGGAGATTCATGCTCATTTTGAGAAACAGAGTCAAAAACTGTAGTTACCTCATTTCCAGAGTTAGGATCAGGTTCTTGGACTGGCACTGGTTCAGGATCTGAAACTTTCCTTCTTGAGTACACATGTAATTCCTTCATAGAATCAAGAACAATATTATCCTTTGTCACATCTTCCATATTTGGAATGGGTTCAGGCTCAAATTCAGTGTTTGACTTGGGCTCAGCAGAAATAGGTTTCGACTCAGCAGAAATGGTTCTTCAATTATACAAGAATCTTAGGTTTATATACAACTAACTAGGGGTTAAACTAGGAAACTAAATCTTCCTTAATTCTAGGGATACAAATACTTAATTCTAGAGATACAAATATAAATATACAAATTACAAGATTACAACCAGCTGTAAATAAGTGTTTTCCCACACCTATAGTTTGGAGATCCAGCCCAATCTACACCAGTGTGTCCTTCAGCATGAAGATGACCTTGGTTTTTATGAAGTAGGCCACGACGTGGAGCACCCTTGAGATATCTTAAGGTATGAACAAGAGCATCCCATGACTCGTTCTTGGAGACTGTAAAAGTTGACTAACAACATTCACTGCAAAAGAAATATCTGGTCTAGTAATTGTCAAGTAGTTCAACTTTCCAACCAATCTTCGATAATAGCTTGGATAAGCTAACACATCACATTGATTAGCTAATAATTTGGTGTTAGGATCCATGGGAGTATCCATAGGTTTGCATCCTAACAATCCAACTTCAGAAAGTAAGTCAAGCACATGCTTCCTTTGGGATAGTGAAATCCTCTCATAAGATCTGGCAACTCCTACGCCTAAGAAATATCACAAATCCCCTAATCCTTGCAACTTTAATTGTATAACTTTTGTTTTGTGATGGCAATGAAACATTTATGAAAATCTGCAGCTGACAGGCAGAGTTGAAGAAAAACGGAGATGGTCTGAAGGGATTCACCAGGCTGTAGAAGCAAAAGAAGGTTTGAAAATTCAGGTAGATATGATGTCTGAAAAGTGTTTCTTAACTTGGTCTTGACCTATATCAAATATAGATCTCATTCGTCTAATTCGAAGTTGTAAATTTTGTATACTTGTTAGGCTGATTCAGTTGTTGTGGCTCAAATCACCTACCAATCACTATTTAAGCTCTATCCAAAGCTTTCTGGGATGACTGGGACTGCTAAAACCGAAGTATGGATGATAACTGGATTTTTTACATTATATTTGGCAATTTCTAATTATCAATGCTTTACTATTTTTTTATGCAATTTAAATTAGAAATTTCAACCTTCATGTTTGTAGGAGAGGGAGTTCTTGAAAATGTTCCAGATGCCCGTTATTGAAGTGCCCACTAATCTTCCAAATATTCGTAAAGATTTAGCCATACAAGCTTTTGCTGTAGGGCATTTAATACTTGTACTGTTTTTCTTAATAATGTTTCTATTTTTTTTTGTTACTGTTTTTTCTTGATTGTTTTTTGGTTTGCTATTCTCCTAAGACTGCTAGTGGGAAATGGGAATATGTTAGTCAAGAAGTGGAATACATGTTTAGACAGGGCCGTCCAGTTTTAGTTGGGACCACTAGGTAATTCTCCAGCAGCTCTCATTGTAATTTGTCCTTTCCTCTTTTCTTTTGAATCTTGCTATTTTATGGAATGCTAATTGAATTTCGAATTTCATCTGTTAAGAGTGTTCAAAAGCAAGAACACCCTTGGATATGATCTATCATCTTCTTGATGTAGTGTTGAGAACTCTGAACATCTGTCAGATCTGCTGAAGGAGAGAAATATCCCTCACAATGTCCTGAATGCACGACCTAAGGTTTGTTAGGGTTTTAATTCAATGATACCTTGCAGTTGGATGTATAGTTTAGTGTATGGGTTTAGTTCTTGCTCGGCATCAATCATTTCACCTTTATGCAAGCTTCTTTTACCATTATGTTTCTTTCCCTTCTATTCCATCAGTATGCAGGAAGGGAAGCTGAAATTATTGCCCAAGCGGGGCGAAAGTATGCTATAACGATTTCTACCAATATGGCTGGCAGAGGAACTGACATTATTCTTGGGGGAAATCCAAAAGTAAGTGTACTTGTTGGATGATTTTTTTTATGTGGAAAAAAGTACTGGCAGGATCATTTTATTGCAATTGATGATATGCATTTGTATGCATTTCTCTTAACTTTTTAATGTATTACTTCCTTCTTGTGGAGTTGTTTTTCTTTTATCCGAAAATATGTGATGAGAAGTAACTAACTGTACACCACTTGTTATGCCATATCAAGATGCTTGCAAGAGAAATTATAGAGGACAGCTTGCTTTCCTTTCTGACAAGAGAAGCTCCTAATGTTGAAATCGATGGCATGGAAATTTCAAGAAAGGTAACTCTTTCTTGTTATTGTTAGTTGGCAAGAAATAAATTATGATTCTCATCAATCTTTTGGTGTAGGTGTTGTCAAAGATAAAGGTTGGACCATCATCAATGGCTTTGCTAGTTAAGGCTGCCTTAATGGGTTTGTGAATCTTAAAGCATTTAGTCTAGCTTGTTTTCTTCTCTTTTAAATACATTAATTTTAGTGATATTGGCATGGATATTTTATTATTCTGATGCCACTTTTCTTTTCAATGTGAATCAAACAGCCAAATATGTTGGCAAAAGTGAGGGAAAGAGCTGGACATATCAGGAAGCAAAATCTATCATCTCAGAGTCTGTGGAAATGAGCCAGTCAATGCCTCTGAAAGAGCTTCAGAAGCTTATTGATGAACAGTCTGAGATGTACCCTCTTGGCCCTTCTATAGCTATTACTTATTTGTCTGTTCTTAAAGATTGTGAAGTACACTGCACCAAAGAAGGGTCTGAAGTCAAAAGGCTTGGGGGGCTTCATGTGATTGGAACATCTTTGCATGAATCCCGTAGAATAGATAACCAGGTGAGTAAATGATATGTATATTTATTCCACATCTAAACCTTGATTTAGTTAGCATTTCTGAAGTATCTATCTTGCTTTAAGAAAATTGCAACAGTTTTTGGTATCAGAAGCTCGAGAAATACTCTCAAACTTCCATAATGAAGTGCCAAGTATCCAATTTAGCTGTTTATTTCTTATATGTCAACTCCTGCATTTAAAGCTAAGGGTCAATATAGTTATTCTCTTTTGGTCATTTCCATCCCATATGTTGTTGGCTTATTGCATGTATCACTTGATCAAGATGAAATATTTCTAGCTCGATACTTTTCTAGAATGAGTACAATTGCTTTGTGGTAGTCAATCCCTTATTTTTATTTTATTTTATTTTTTGCTGAATTAGTCAGTTCATTGTTCAGTAGGTCAATATTCTACACTCATTTACTGTGGTTTATATACAACTAACTAGAGGGTAAACTAGGAAACTAAATCTTCTTAAAACTGATCCTATAATTGAGGGATTGTCTATCCTAATTTTATGTTCTTAATTCTAGAGATACAAATATAAATATACAAATTACAACCAGCTGTTACTAAGTGTTTTCCCACACTCCCCCTTAAGTTGGTGAATAGGTGTTTTCCATTCCTAGCTTGGAAATAATTTCCTGAAATGTTGCACTACTGAGACTTTTAGTCAACACATTTGCAAGTTGACCCTTGGTTGATACATACAGTGTACTAATTAACCCACTATCTAGTTTCTCCTTTATGAAGTGTCAGTCTACTTCAATGTGTTTGGTTTTGTCATGTTGCACAGGATTGTGTGCAATGCTTATTGTAGACTTGTTATTATAGTAGAGTCTCATTGGTCCATGCAACTTGATCTTCAAGTCTTCTAGGATAATCTTTAACCACAGTAGTTCACAAATTCCTTGAGCCATTGCTCTAAACTTTACTTTAGCACTTAATCTTGCCATCTCATTCTGTTTTTCTCTCCTCTAAGTCACAAGATTACCACCTAGGAAAGTTCAATAGCCTGAGGTGGATCTTCTAGCAATTACTGAACTTGCATAATCCGTATCTGTTTATGCCTTTAGAACTAGCCCCAAATTTTTTGTAAACAAGATACCTCTCCCAGGGTTGGCCTTCAAATAGTGTAATATACGGTAAGTAGCCTATAGGTGCACTTCTTTAGGACCATGCATAAATTGACTTATCACACTCACAATATATGCTATATCAGGTCTAGCATGTGAGAGACAAATGAGTCTTCTAACTAATATCTGGTACATCTATCTACTGTAGCATCTTCATTAGGTTCTCCTAGTTTATGATTAGAATCTATAGGGGTATCTGCAGGTTTACATACGAGCTTCCCAGTTTCCTTCAAAAGATCTATCACATATTTTTGTTTTGAGATGAAAATACCATGCCGTGAGTGAGCTATTTCAATTCCTAAGAAGTACTTCAATCTCCTTAGCTCTTTTATATCAAATTCTCTAGCCAAAGACTGTTTTAGAAGCTCTCTCTTTTTGTTATCATCTCCGGTTACAATTATATCATCAACATACACTAATAGAACTATGAATCTCCCTAAGTTTGAGTGCTTGATAATCAGTGTGTGATTCCCTTGACTCTGCTTATATCCCATTGCTAGCATCACTTTGGCAAATCTCCCGAACCAAGCCTTGGGAGACTGTTTAAGGCCATATAAAGCATTTTTCAGCTTGCATACTTTGTTTGCTTCTAAATGACCTCCAAATCCTATTGGAACCTTTATATATATTTCTTCTTCCAAATCACCATGTAGAAAAGCATTCTTTACATCAAATTGTTGGAGCTGCCAATTGAAATTTGTAGTCAAGGATAACAAAATCCTAATTATATTCATGTTGGCAACTGGAGCAAAAGTTTCTTGATAGTCCATTCCATAAAATTGAGTGTAGCCCTTAGCCACCAACCTGGCCTTATACCTTTCAACAGTACCATCCGCCTTGTACTTTACAGTGAAAACCCATTTACACCCAACTAGATTTTTTCCTTTAGGCAACTCTACCAGTTCCCATGTCTTATTTTTCTCTAAGGCCTTCATTTCTATTTTATGGCTTGCCTCCATTTCTCACTGGATAATGTCTCAAATAATGTAGTTGGAATAGAAATAGTGTTTAGGCTCACAAGAAAATTTTTGTGGGATGGTGAGAATTTTTCAAATGACACAAAATTAGAGATTGGATACAGTGGATGCTTAGTACATTTTCTGATTCCTTTCCTAATGGCAATAGGCAAATCATAATTACTACTTTTAGTTTTAGGCGATTCATGCTCATTTTGAGAAATAAAGTCAGAGACTATAGTTACCTTATTTCCAGAGTTAGGATCAGATTCTTGGACTTGCATAGTTTCAAGAGCTGGAACTTTCTTTCTTGAGTAAACCTGTAATTCTTTCATAGAATCAAGAACAATATTATCCTTTGTAGCAGCTTCTCTGTTTGGAATGGGTTTAGACTCAAATTCGATGTTTGACTTGGACTCAGAAGAAATAGGTTTAGACTCAGAAAAATTGATGGGTGAATATGTTGAAGAGGAAATAGGTTTAGACTTAGAAGAATTAATTAGTGAAAATGTTGATGAGGAGGACAAGTCAAGAAAAAAGAAGTCTTTATCCTTATCTTCCATGAATCAAGTCTCCCCTTGAAAAATAAGGTTTGAGTAAAAAATGGTTTACTTTTTTCAAAAGTGACATCTACAAACACATATAATTTTTTGGTTGGAGGATGATAGCACTTATACCCTTTCTGAGTTGATGAATACCCCATAAAAATACATCTAACCACTTTAGGATCCAACTTCCCCCTATTATGACTGTGAACATAAACAAATGATGTACAACTAAATATCTTAAGTGTGAGGTTGTTTGTGGTACTAAAGTTGGGATAGAATTGTGAAAGTAGTTCCATAGGACTTTTAAATCCCAAAACCCTTGAAGGTAACCTATTTATAATGTGTGTGGCAGTGAGAACAACATCCCCCAATAGGATTTGGATACATTTGCTGGAAAAAGTAAAGCTCAAGTTGTGGCTAGTAAATGGTCGTTTTTCCTCTTTGCCACTCCATTTTGCTGTGGAGTATTAACACAAGATGACTCATGGATAATCCCCTCTTTTTGGAAATAGGTAGATAGACCTAGTTGAAATAATCTCTTGCATTATCATACCTAAATCTTTTGACTTTCACGCAAATTGATTTTGGATCATGTTTTGGAATCTTAAAAACACACTATTCACATCTGATTTGGATTTAAGTAAACAGACACAAGAAACCCTGATACAATCATTTATGAATGAAACAAACTACCTTGCACCAAAAATATTAGGAATTTTAGAAGGACCTTAGATGTCACTATGAATCAAGTAAAAAGAAGAACTTCTTTTGTTACTAATTGGAAAAGACACACGTCTATGCTTTGCAAGTTCACAAATATCACAATGAAAATTTTCAACATTTAATCATTTGAACAAAGAAGGAAACATGTTTTTCAAAGTTCTAAAAGAAGGATGTCTAAGATGAAAATGATAAAGTTAGATTTTGTTTTTATTGGGAGATTTTTCAAAAAGAAATGACAAAGGTAAATTATTCTTGATATTACTTATGGTGTTTGATGTCTCAAGATAACATAGTCCATCATTTTCCTTAGCAAGTCCAATCCTCTTCCCTGAACTTTGTTCCTAAAATTCACAATAAGAGGGATAAAAAGTCACTTTGTAGTTCATGTTTCTAGTAAGTTTTTGTATAGATATCATATTAGTTGACAATTAAGGAACATGAAGGACATTTTTAAAAACAAACAAGGGATTAATTTGAACATCTCCTAATCCTGCCACTATAGTGAGTGAACCATCTGTAATAATAATTTTCTTGTTACTAGGACACAAGGTATATGTACTAAACTTTTGTGAGGAATGTGTCATGTGGTTTGTGGCTCCCGAGTCAATGACCCAAGAACTCATAATAGGCTTAATTGAGACATTTAATCCATGAGAATAAAAGATTTTACTTGAATTAGAGACTTTACCCAAGAAACATACCCCAGTAGGATTTTCAAAGGTTTTCAATAGGCTTCTCAGTTTCTCAATCTCTTTTCTGTCCAACTCTCTTTGTTCCTGATACATTTGTAGTACTCTGATGGTTTTACCAGTTGGCACTTCCTCAAATTGGGTGGTAGCGTTAGCAGATTTTGTTATCTTTCGTTAGACTGAAACAAGTCTTAATGATTAAGATATAATTAGAAATGAGTCTTAGCAATGAAGGCTAAAGAAGGACAAAATAAAATGGCTATGAAGGTTTTAATAGGGTTCGGCAATGAAGGCTTAAAATAGAAGTTAGTAATGAATGTTGAAAATTTTGCTTCTTAAGAAGAGGCTAAAGCTCTGATGCTATGTGGAGAAACTAAAAAATAAAAATGTGTGAAAAACTAAGAGTAAAATTGAATGTATTTTGACAAATTGCTCTCTTAAGAATTATACAAGCAACTTAGGTTTATATACAACTAACTAAAGGGTAAACTAGGAAACTAAATCTTCTTAAAACTGATCCTATAATTGAGGGATTATCTATCCTAATTTTTTGTCCTTAATTCTAGGGATACAAATGCTTAATTCTAGGGATACTAAAATAAATATATAGATTACAAGATTACAACCAGTTGTAACTAAGTGTTTTCCCACAGTTACATGTTCCATGTCACCGTTAGCCAAACGGTTGCGTTCCTCTAGGAAGATAGAAATCTAGATGTAACTATATATGCAAGACAAGGCTGTAAGTTTCAATTGAAGCGATGTTTTTGTTCACATATGTAGCAATGTAAATTACAAGATAGCACTATCCTTGTACATGTATAAACATGCATGTGTATTTTGGAAGTCATAAGTTTTACCATATGAGATTTCATTAGGCACAAATTCATTAAATACTCATTCTCTGTTTGAATTTAGATGACTTAGCTTTTGGATGGATTGTGTTGATATCTAAAATTTGATATGTGATAAACATCGTCTGACTATTACGTAAGCATACTCTTTTTCCCTTCTTCAACAATCATTTCATGTTACTCTTGATAGCCTGCAATTCAAATGGCAGAATACATTCTGATAGATTACTATAGGAAAACCAATAATGTTAAACTTGTTTTTTATTTTTCATATTTTGGGGGTTTGGGGTTGGGGGAAGAGAACTGATAATGTGTCTTTTATTTATTTTCTATATATTGCATTTCAAAAATGGATCTAATTTTAAAATAAAAATGACAATGGTCTTTCACAGCTTCGTGGTAGAGCAGGAAGGCAAGGGGATCCTGGATCCACACGGTTTATGGTGAGGTAATGTGCTATTAATTATTTCTTTATGTCTTTAAGACTAAAATGGCTTTTGTGGCAAAGACTTAAAAAAAGTAAAGCTTAACTAGATTATTGTTTCCCAAGTTCCGCTTAATTCAGCTGGTGTGCACAAGTTACTAGGGATTGCTTAAATGATTTTCCCTGTCCATCATGCCATTATCAGCCCATCCAATATATTTCCATTTAGATATTGGACTAGCTTGTATTAAATTAGGACAAAATACTTTCAATGTAGGAATTGATTTTCTCAACAGGACTAGATTTGTAACTGAGCTTGGGGCCAGTTCAACCTCTGCTATCATGTTATGGGATACCTTAGTTTTCCACATAGCCTTGACCCACTATTTTAGGGCTTCTTTTGGCCAAGTGGTGCTTTGAGGTAAAACTATTTTGCTATCAAGGCTATCGTGCATATATTAACTGATTCTTTAAGATAATAAACATTGGTTAATATAAAAAATTCTCTTTCAAGGAAATTGGTCTGTGCTCTACCAATTGTCTATGTCTCTTACAAAGGTGGGGATGGTCAACTGGGCGGCCTCGACAAAATTATCGCAACCTGAAACTCTGTCTGAGATTTCTATATAAATTAGAAATTTTATTTATTTTAATTTTTGTGGTTGGTGTTCAAGTTAGAAGGGCAGAGGGTGAAAATAAATTATTAGAAATGAGTGCATCTAAAAAACAGGTTGGAGTTGCATGGCACCAATTGAGGGTGAAATATGGGAAATGCACTGAAGGTGATTTGGACAAGTGAGTTCAAGAGCTGCAAATGCTTCTGTAAAAGCCACTGTAACTCTTCTCCAAGACTATTTAAAAAAATGTCATGTTCAAAGAAACAATAGCACACATGGGACAGGAATCTGATGCTTGTGCACCCTTCTAATCTTTTCCATAAAGCGAATTTCTATAGAGGAGAACCCAATCATGACAGCAGTGGAATTTGCATTATCATCTGAATGCTCAATAATTTCATTAACTAAAATGGACTTCTTTATATGTGTCCTTTTTTTCTTGTCTTTTAAAGGTATATTTAACATCATTTAGAATATTGGTTTACTATTTATTGATGTAACAGCTTGCAAGATGAGATGTTTCAAAAGTTTAACTTTGATACTGAGTGGGCTGTGAAGCTTATTTCAAAAATTACAAATGATGAAGATATACCTATTGAAGGTGATGCAATTGTGAAGCAGGTCTGCAGTCACCTCATCTGTTTGAGACTTTAAACCTTGTAAACATCATCCCCTTATTAGTGACTTCAATGGCTTTATATTTGTAGCTTTTGGCACTCCAAATCAATGCAGAGAAGTATTTCTTTAACATTAGAAAGAGCCTGGTTGAGTTCGATGAGGTTTTAGAGGTATGTGCGTGGAAACAACAAAGCCATATTTGGACATTTTGCCAAAGTTATTGGCGTAGTCTTGCACTAAATAGGAGTTTGACTAGAGGTTCATTTTTGTTCAAAGTTTCTAAAAGACCATCTAGCAAGTTGCAGCGTGATTTTAATTTGATAAGGAACATTATCTACAAAATACTTTATAATGATGTTATTGCAACTTTTAGTTCATTATTTTCTATTAACTTATACCTTTCATTTAACAGACTTATTGTTGACTAATTTCTATTAGAATTCTTCAATTTATAAACCAAGAAAGAGTTCTTATGAGGGATAATGACAAGAGTTATAGAATGGATTGCTACCTATGCCTAGATCTTGAGAGTGTATCTTTTAATCTGAAAATGAATCCTCAAATGTTTAATTTACACAGAGGACCAGCAATCATTTATCAGTTCATTAGATTCTTTCACCTTCTATTATCAGGTTCAAAGAAAGCATGTCTATGACCTCAGGCAATTGATTTTGACGGGTGATAATGAAAGTTGTTCCCAACATATATTCCAGTGAGTATCATTCTAATATATTTTAGTATGTTTGTGTGACCTGGCCTAGTAGATTTCCCAAGTTCAATTGCAGTCAACTAACATGCATGCTCCAGTGGCATGAGTCTCTCTTGTTTAATTTTTAGTATAAACTTTTACACCTTAAACATGTTATAGCAAGTCGGAGAGGATTGGAACAATATGAAAGCAATTACATCATGCCATTATGCTTATTGTAATCTAAATTATAATTGAGATACAATTTTTGAAAATCAGGTTATTTAGGATGATGAAAAGGCCTTTATAAATTGCCATGTTAAGTTCTGGCAATTTGTTCTTCAAATTGTAGTTTTCATTTTGCATCATTTTTTGTGTTTGTTTAGTTAATTTTGACTAGGATAACGACATTGATATTCCAGTAACTTCGAAGTTTAAGTTCTTCAGTGTGGATATTTTCTAGATCTAAAATCAGATGAAAGATGAATAAAAAAAGAAAAAGGGAAAAAGAACAGAACAGTGCAGAACAACATTCGTGCTTATTGCATGGTTGGCTCCCTTCTTTCCCTTGTCATTAAGTTTCTTTGGTAAGAGTGCCCTTGCATTTCAGTAATTTTGGCGCATAGGAGCTATAATGCATACCAACAAGGAAATTTATATCATGTTGACCAAATACAACAATTATAGCATGTAGAGAATAAATGTGATAGCCTTTTAGTATCTCTTTCTACCTTTTCTTGACTGATTTTATCAATTGTTTTTTGTTGTATCATGCCAGATTTCTTTTTATACACTTGTCTTTTACATCGTGATGTACAGTAAATGTTGTACATGTATATCTAACTCGTGCATGCAAGTATTAGTATGTTGCCTGGCAGACTTCAGCTTGTCAATGTAGTTTTTTATCAACTGTTTTTAAGATTTAGTTTTGATCCGTCTTTTGAACATTCAAAGAGAAAAGTTGCTTGATAGGTACATGCAAGCAGTGGTTGATGAAATTGTCTTTGCAAATGCTGATCCATTGAAGGTAGTGAGTTTTTCTCTTCAGAGATTTTCTACTTCTGCTCTTCATTTTGGACTAATCACAATTAATTCATTCTGTAGCATCCAAGATACTGGAGTTTGGCTAAGCTTTTGAAAGAGTTCGTTGCTATTGCAGGGAACCTATTGGATGGTGAGCTTATCTCTAATTACCACCTTAGCTGATATCTTTTTGAAATATTTATCACTTATTGGATTAGAATTACCACCTACCACATAATTCCTTTTGTTGATGGCTAAAATCAACTTAATTCCTTATGTCGTGGAATATCTGCAGACTCATTTGCTGCAATTTCAGAGGAAGATTTACTCCAATCTCTTAAACAGCTACATAATTCAAATTCTGTAGCTATTGACACTTTTCACCTTCCAAACTTGCCAAAGCCTCCAGATGGTTTCAGAGGAATCCACAGAAAAAATTCTTCACTTAAACGCTGGCTTGCTATTTGCTCTGATGATTCAACAAAGTTAGTAGATATTGATAATGCGTCTTTAATTCAGTTTAGTTCTATACTATTTTGATATTAAATAATGGCCATTTACATTTTTACTCTAGGAATGGGAGGTACCGGCCAATGATTAATCTTCTCCGTAAATACCTTGGGGATATATTGATTGCATCATATTTGAACATTGTACAAGAATCTGGTTATGATGATGTGTACATTAAAGAAATTGAGGTCAGGTGCTTCCTTTGCATGTTTATAATAACTTGAGTAGTGTTTCGATCCATGGCCTGAGCCAGTGACAGTATGGGACCTTTGCGTGGTGTTCCTTTGACCTAACTTTTTTCACCTTCCAAATTCTAGTGGATATTAGTACAAGCGTTTGACTTATTTTGCTTTAGTTAAAGTGTAGTATATGTTGTTTAGATGGTACATTTCAACAACTTTCTTTATTATCTGTGTTTTTTTTTTCAGCCTATCATCTTACTGCCTCTTACAAGTCATCCAAGAACTTGTTTATTTCCTCCTTTTTTATGCTAATTTTCTTACTATTGGAATTCAGAGAGCAGTTCTTGTCAAGACTCTGGATTGTTTCTGGAGGGATCATCTTGTGAACATGAATAGGCTGAGTTCTGCGGTATTTATCTGAATATGCTGTTTTGTTCTCTTCAGCTTTCAAATGTAGATGCACTCTTATGGCAGTCTTTGACAGGTAAATGTAAGAAGCTTTGGACACAGAAATCCTCTTGAAGAATATAAAATTGATGGGTGTCGATTTTTTATCTCAATGCTCAGTGCAACACGAAGGTTAACTGTAGAATCGCTCCTGCATTATTGGTCATCCCCTATGGAATCACAAGAGCTATTTTTGTCATGAAAGCAGATGTTGACAGAGCTACGGTTTGTTTCTTCTTATGTTTGTCTGTTAATCTCTAGATGGGTATGCTTTAGAACTCTTTTAGTTTTATGGTTAGTGTTGAAACTAGAGTCTCATTTATTTATTTCTTCTGTTTTCTCTTTTTGTTATTTTTGTAAACCATTTTCCCTTCAGAGTTGTGTTAAGATTTTCCTTTTTGTTGGCAGTTGATATTGATTATATTCACCCTCTAGGGATGTATGTAATGCATTTGGATTGGATGAAGTTTCCGTGCCAAGGTCTTCAGTGACCTACAGTTTGATGAAATCTCATCAATCGTTTACTGAAGAGATCACATAGTTCTTGCAAGGGGATTGTATAGTTCTTATTCCATTTTCAGTCTCATTTTTAAGGCAAGTGCTCCTGTCAGCTTTGCAAAGAAACTCTTCTTTCGGTGGCAGGGTGACCAACGGACTCGGGATAATGTCTCGCCACATGGCTTATTAATAACTTGGATTGTGGATGCTTTTTTAGTTCTAAGGAACAAGTTTTCCATTTTATTGAAGATGCAACTGCAACTGTGCGAATGAATTATACACTGATCCTTATATCACTCAGATATATATAACCTACAAAGCTCTGTTTTTGGCCAACAAGTTTCACACTGCTATTGAAGTAGCCTGGATTTTTGCGGTATGCTTAAGGCGATGGTCTACAAAGACTTTGGTTGTACCATAAATTTTATCACCAATGAAGAGTATGCCTGTTGTACAATACCATCAAAATTTCTCAAAGTTTATCCTGGTTGTATTTATGTATTAAGATCATGGAATTTTTGTCATGTGCTGAGTTGAAAGCAAATATGAAAATTTTTGTCAATGTCCGCATGGGTTTTTCTTATCCTGGAGACGTATGTAGGTTTAATTGAATGACTTATGTATATATTCAGTTTGGCATTCGATCTTTTACAGATCCCTTAATGCTAAGCTGCCGTACCATACGACCATGACATCTTCTTCAAGCTATTCTGAAGCAATATTGCTTCTACTTCAAGGTATCAGACTGCATTTCTATCTCCATTCTGCACCTGCATGTCTATATTTCTTACAGGTCCATTAAACCACTTTCTTGCATCCAGAATCCACCAAAGCATCACCAATGCCAAAACTATACCCAGGGCAATCGGTGCATAGTTGAACGTTCTCCATTGGATAGGATAAAGAGTCGGTAGTAGAAAGGCTGAACAGGTATAGCATATCCACAAAAAGGCTACTAAGCAGACTGGCCTGCTTGATCTACCCAAGTAAAACGGTCCTGGTTTGAAATTCTTCTCATCCATCACCAGTCTAGCGAAGATTGGCACAGCGTAGCTACCAACCCATCCTATTGTACTGATAGATATAATAGCAGTGAATACTACATCAAGTTTCAAGATTGGTAGGCCGAGAATGATGCTGATTGCCGCACATAGCCAAACGGCATTTGTTGGAACCTTACGCTTTGGGTGAACTTTTCTCCAAATTTGTGAGAATGGGATCCCCCTATCCCTTGATAAGGCATATACCTAGAAGAAACCAAAATCACTATCTATTGATGCATGATATTATGGAAATGAGTAACTGAAAAAATGAGACTGGTAAAGCCTTCGTTGTTGTGGTCATCAAGGTTTGTAACTACAGAAGAGATGGAGTTTTTGGCAGTAAAGATAATTACAGTCCATTCGCAACTAAATTGATCAAGCATGCGACTCCCAAGAGGGAAGGTTTTGCTTACCACTCTGGCTGCACTGGTAGTCACCGAAAGTCCACAAAAGAAGAAAGATCCCCAAATAATGCAGAGAAAAACTACTGCTCCAGCAGAATTCTGAAACCTGCCATGGAATGCATCATAGATTATTTGTGCCGGAACAAGTGCCCCAGCTGTCTCATTATTCACATCATACAAATAGTTTGGATCCTGCAATAGAATCACACTTTGGAATATCAACTTAATAGTAATACTACCAAGAAATCCCAAAAAAAATAAAAAAGGTAACTCTGAAAACCATACCTTAATGCTGAATGTAAGAGCCAAATTATAAGCCCACCCAAATACCGATATGATTCCAATGCTAGAAAGTATGGCAATAGGACCAGTTCTATCAGCCCCTTTGGTTTCTTCAGTCAAATGAGCTGCTGTGTCATAGCCATATAGACAGTAGTTGCTAAGGAGTACAGAGAGAATCACTGCATAAGGTTTGCTTGCTATTCCAGTTGAATCAGGAGATGTTTCAAAATGAGTGAACACATAAGAAACTGGTTGTGTTGGTCGTGCCACCAGAGGAAGCATTACGATCACAACCAAGCCTCCAATCACCTGCATTTATTGCTACAATTTTATCAATGAAATTAAAATGCTTTTCCATGCTAAGTCTTCTGCATTTTTTTACAATGTAATGGTAATTCTGATGCAGAGAACAAACTACAAACCTGCCACCATATTGAGATTATATCAAGGATTGCGATGACCCGTAAAGCAAAGGTGTTGAGAACTGCCCATATGATTGTGAGGCACATATACATGCACAAGAAAACACTTCGAGAAGCAAAGTATCCTCCACCTTTGTTGGTTCCAGTAGACAGAAGAATGATAATCTGCAATGCCTGTGACCCTGAATAGGCCTTGTGTTCAATAAATGAATTAATGAATCAGAAACAACTCCATCTTCGGAATTGGAAGGTTCTACTTTGATGCATATTTATTTATTTATTTATTGCTCTTGCTCAATATTCAGGGATTTATGGTGAAGAATTCGTCCCCAAAACACATGCGAAGAAGATTGGAAAATTGTACCTGGGCGCCAATTCCAGAAATGAGACCAATAGCCTCCAGCCAAACGCAGCACCATGATGCAAATGGCCCCCATTTAGGTCCAGCCAAATGTGCAGCCCAAAAGTACAATGAACCAGTTGTCTGTTAGATGTTCAAAACCGTGTCATTTTCACTTGCCATGCACGTCTTAAAAATAGCAGTCTAAACTACTCCACATGATTTGAAAATATGTATATTTTGTAAATTTTTATCTTGCACAAAAGTCACTCAACTTTAAAGTTTAAATTTTTAGGTGATGTATTTATTGAGTTGTTGCTGTTAAAATGTTGAATCACTCTATAATTGTGTTATAGATACTAGTTGCTAAAGATATTTGCTATTTTCTCAAGGAAACAAAAGCTAAAGGAAGAAAGCATGAGGAAAGTATATATTTACAGGGAAAGAAGAGCAGATCTCAGCCATTGCAATTCCAATAAACCAAGTGAAGAATGTGGTCACCACCCATCCCCATATCATGCTTGCAGGCCCTGCATACTTCAAGCTTGGGCCATACAAAGGTGTTCCAGTGAAAACTGCCATGCTTGAAAATGTTATTGCAAGTGTCTTGAACAAAGTCTGCCATGAGAAACAAATGAAAAAATAAATGCAAATATATAAAAACACTAGTCCAAACATCCCTGAAAAACCAGCATCATTGTTGGTTGACACCAAATGGAGTTTTGGGTACTCCCTAAACCAAATCAAATGACCAAGAAAAAAAAAAAAAAAAAAAAACTTGGCATAAAGAAGTAATCAATATATCTAATAACCATTTCTCTTCTTAGTTCTTGTTTGTATCCAAGCTCGTTAAGACGCTTTTCTCCAGAATCCATTTCCAAGGTGGTATGGCTCACCGCAGCATTTTCATCTCTCAAATCCATGTTGAACATCTGCCAAAACTAGCTATAAAAAAGTGTTTTAGTTCAGGTGATGATATAAGGAAACAACCCAAGTCTATTTAAATAGCCCTGGGAGGGACTTATTGTTTTGAATAAGTCATCATTTTCAAGTCCATCGGTAATCGTGAAGTCAACAAAGTAGAAAATCAATGGCATCGGTGCAATTGCAGTGTGAAAGCTTCTGTTTGGTGCTGTTTGTTATAGGATCCCTGCAAAAGGAACTTGGTTGCTTATTTGACTCTTCAGTGATTGCGGCTTTGCTCTTTGTATTTATCTGTTTCTAAGTCCAAGTAATGACCAGAATAATCCAACAAAAGCATTTGAAAGTTTTGATCTTCACTTAGTCCAAATACTATAAAATAATTAACCAAAGTTGGAATTTCCTTTGTCAGCTTGCCTTTTTATATACCTACTTCCAATAGATTGAAATGGCAGCTCCGGTCCTTTTGATCTTATTTATTGTTTATGATTGAGAGACGGATTCTAAATCCGCAAACAAATTCATTTGTTTTCAAGCTTCGTATTATGCAGACACGATATAAAAAATAACTAAATAAAAAAAATTAAAATTATAATAAAATTAAATAATATATTTTATGTTTAACATATTCACACGAATTATAATATAATAATTTTAATATTTTAATATATTTAAAAAATAAATAAATATAACACAGATACAAGAAGGACCGCTCTAATCATTAATTATCCTACCCTTATTTTGTATAATCTCATTATCAGACTTCGGTTCCACTGGGCTTAGATTGGGAGCATACTTGTCAGCTCTGACTATTGAGCCTATTAATTGGGGCTTAAGCCTGGTTGTTTTTTAATCCTGCAACCCTTGTCAGTCTAGCAGCCACGAGTAAAAGGCTAACATGGCAATACATAATTTCTTGTTTTTTATTTTATTTTTTACTCAAAGAGCAGATTTTCTTTCCATATCGATCAAGTGAGTCAAGATTAGGTCAGATAACCAAATTTTATTTTAATTTTTTAAACGTAAACATCTACTTCATGAATTAATTGGGTCATTATTGTTCAAGTTTATATCACTATCATCATTCATAAGAGGAAAAACTTTACATACACTCTATTTGATTTGTGATTTTTTTATTTATATCTTTTATGAAAAATTTTTCTCACTTATAATTTTATTATTCACTTTTATTAATAGATGGATGTAACAACATTAAAAATCAAACAAATTTTAATAAAATTATAAAATTATCTTTTTTTTTAATGTTGTTACTCTTTCTAATAACGGAAATGATTCATAAAATTATAAATGAGAAAAAAAATTTATAAAAAAATGTAAGTAAAAAAGTTACATACCACACAAAGTATATGTGAAATTTACCCTTTATAATATTTATTTTTTAAGTAACAAAATTTTACATATAATAATGAACAACGAATCAATGATCTATATATGTATGAGATATGGTATGAAAGTAGCCAATTAAATTGTTTAATTAGAGTGGGTAATTATTATTTGGTTATAAAACAGTAATTCATTTGGAATTGAACTTGAGATGCTATTACTAATTTAAGATGTTAGGAAAGTGATTATATAAACGAAAAAAAATTATACATTTGGATTTCAAATATCAATGCGTATAATTTTTTTTTAATTTTTAAATGATAATTTTTTATTTTAAAAAAAAGTATATATATATATATATATATATATTCTATGAAAGCCGACTAAAATGAGACAATGTGTGAAAGAGATTAGTTGTCTTCGTTAATTAATAAGACATTATGTTAGTTATAAGTTAAATGGCTTGCTTGCTAGATTTCAAACATTATGCATGCACGATAATGATATTTGAATAAACATATTGTAGTTAGATTTCAAATTTTCAATTTCGTCCACATATTTCAAAAAAAAAAAAAAAACCAATATTTTACTAGTTTTGAGAAAAATCGTTGCTTAAAAGAAATGTTTTTATATGTTTTGAATTCTCACATATTACAAGTCTAAGTCTTTTCGAGCTGACAATTTTCAAAATTTTTTTTTTTTAAAAAAAGAAAAGCTTCCTCCTTTTAGTCAAATACAAATGTTAATTGAATTAAGTTTGCAAAATTCCATCTTCATGAAAACATTAACATTAATGATAGCACCAAATTAATTAAATCCTGGCTGACTTTTCGGCATGTAATTTTCGAATTGCGGCATGGCTGTGAAACCCTTAATCGGTTGTTGGGCAGTTAGAAAACCAATCGATTTTCATAATTTTTTCTACTGAATTTATTTATTTTATTATCACATTGGCCGGCACAATTTAGTTACCCTGTTGAACAATTTAATTAATCAATAGTCAATCACATATAATATATATATAAATATATGTACCTTACTTCCGTATATTTTTTCTCATGTTTCTAATATTGTGCCATGTGGATACTGCTATATAAGCATCATTTAAGTTGTTTATCATGTCAGATATTATTTTTATTTTTATCATATAAATATCATTAATTTTTCATGCCAAATATTATCTTATTTGATTATAAATTAATGTACTTTAACTACTCATGAATGTAAATATTAATGAATTTATGATATTTATAAACTCAATTTATTGTGAATAAATATATTTTGTATTTCGTGTCATTTAAAATTAAATCTAGATTTATATTTATTATTAATTAATAATGAATTAAATCCAAATTAAATGAATCTAATATTCACGAACTTAATGTTCATAAATATTTAATATTTATGAATCTAATTAATTATAAATAAATATAATTTAATATCGATACCATCTCAAAGGTTTTTTTTTTCCTCCAAAAATTTATTGAATTTTGTTAACAAGTCTCAAGTCTTAGAGTGCATTTGGATGAAAAATTTTAAAATTTTGAAAAATTTGAAAAGAAGATATTATAAAATGCATTATTTTAAAATGTTAGCATTTGGAATTATTTTGTTTGAATAATTTTTTTAAAAAATTTAGTTCATCGGAATTTGATGTGATAAAAAATTATAAAAGAAGAATAATGATATTAAAAATAATATATGTATAAATCAAATATACAATTTGAATATCATTAGATTTATAAAAATATATAGATATTATTAATAAAATAAAAATATAAAAAATATATATATTAAAATTAAATAAGTTGATATTTTATTTTTTTGAATTTTATATTTTATGATGGGTCATATGTAGTAAAAAGATGGAAGATTTGGACCTTTGAAAACCTTAATTGAAATAAGATATCTCGTCCAAATGCCCCATCCAATATTATCAAAAGTTGTATAGTTTGTTGATAGAATATTGTGATGTATGTCTTATCAAAATATATGTTTTTAAAGTATTTTAAGTATCTTTTACAAAATACAAAGGTTTGAAATCATATGGTTTGCATCTATGTTGAAGAAATGATATTTGAAGTTGAAGGGATTCAAATGAAGAGAATTTGAATGATCAAATTTAAAAGCAATATGTCTGAAGATTTGTCTTTAATACCCAAATATCATGAGATGGACAATTCGTATGATTCATAAAATTCGAATGCCCTTGCTAAAAATTCAATAATATTACTATCCATCAAATATGATACTTCGTTCTAAAAATGGTGATTCTTCACTTAATTAAGATATATTTATTCATGAAAAATGTTTCTAGCACCAATTGAAGCTTATATTATAAATACTTCCATTAACATTCATTTTAACATACATTTACATTCAATCTCTCCAAATAAATTCATTGTTTCTCTCTCTCATTTTGCTGATTCATGGTTCAAATGTGTTCAAAAATTTCTTAATGTATATTGAATTTCTTCAATTTTAGGTATTGTATCTGAGGATAATTTTTTCAAAAATTCATATGCACCTAAATAGGGAAACTATTATCATTAGAAACCTTTTAAAGTGTTTTAACTAAGTTTTTCTCTTCATATTAGATTTCACTAGTCATCCCCAAACCTAAATACAACATGTTGAACTTCCAATAATCAAAACTCAGTCTCTAACTACTTCGAATAAAAAAAATTTAAGAACATTTTTTAAGGAAGTGTTTGGTGTAAAAGATTATAATAGGATATGATAAAATAATATTATGAATAAGATTAAATTAAATAATATTATCTTATTTTATGTTTGATTTGCGCAAGTATTAGGAGAGAATAATTTATTTATTGATCAAAATTATCATTCCTCAAAGTTTATACAATTTGAATTATTAATATAATTTTTAAGAGTATAATTGAATTAAAAATAATTATTTCTACTTTAGAAAGTTTAAGTCATCTTATATCAAAATGATACTAATCATCCTTACAATTTTATCAATCTCTTTAGATACAAACTAAATATAATATAAAATAATTATCATCCATTCTTATCTACCGTCTTACATATTAAATATGACTAAATTTATTATATTAGGCAATATTTGTTTCAATATATTGAAATTTATCTCATTAAATTTATTCTACTACATTTAATATATAAATAATATTTAACTAATTTTAAAAAGTGTCATCATAGCATACGTTAGCAAAGCCCATATAAATTCTTTAATTAAATCGATTAAAAATAATTTTATTTAAATAAGAAGATATAATTTTTAAACAAGCTCAATTAAATTTAAAAAGTGGAAGACATATAAGACCAGAAAACCAAATCAATGTACAGACTCCCTAGACCATTTCTTTATCATGGAAACAAATGTTTTCTGATCAGAGACACCCATTAGTCAGCACCATGTGAAGTGAAAGAAGAGAGACTTTCTTTGATTTTAAGCTATGGAAAAAGGAATCACTATATATATAATATATATTACTCAATTATTAATATTAATAATTTAATTTTAACCCTAACCCTTAGTTCATGCAATTAATATTATTGCTCAATTCAATTCACACTTCTCCCAAAGCGCTTCCAATCCAAAAACAATGTCTTGGGGGAATGAATCTATGGCTGCCTCAAATTAAATATTAATATATAGTGATAATTACTACAATTATGATAATTTCTTATTTCATGCTATTATTGTTAGTTAATTAAATATGATATGAGGAGAAATTTTTTAAGCTGTTTTCTGTTGTTAGTTAAGAGAAGTTGCTTATTGTTTTCTTTTTGCATTCATTAGATTATTTAGGATTTTTTTTGCCAATTTATTAAATTAATTATTAGCTTAAGAAAACATTATCAAATGCGAGGACAGGAAGTGTTAAGCCCAAGAAGGGATCAAATCCATGTTCCTAACTCTTTAAAATGGTAATTTATGCACCCAAAGACAAGTTAAAGACTTATTATTTCTTTTTAATATATAAAAACATCATTAACTAATTTTATTTTCATAAAAATATTCTATATATTTAGTACCTTAAACCCTTTCAGCTTTAAATTCAGTAATCATGATGGGGAATCAATCCCTAACAATAACCTCAAGAATAAAAAAAAAAATGCAACCTGCATTTTTATTTATCCCAAAGTTTTTCCATTTAATAAGATATATTACATGAAGCCCAAGCCAACAACTTCAACCTTATTATTTGCATGATAAAAGGATTAAAGAAAGAGATATTAGAAAGCACAAAAATAATTAATTTTGAAATTAAAAGTGAATTTTGCAGATTGATTTGGTGTTTAATAGATTGGCCGAGAGGAGAAATGGTAATATTATGGTAGCTGCTTCAGAGACTGGTGGACTGGGGGAAGAGTCTTTTTAGTTAGTTAGTACTTAGTACAAGTTGTACCTTTTTTAATTATGGTGATTTAGATTTTGTAATTGCAAATTAAGTTGACATTTGACCAACAAACCCATGTTCCATCTCTACTTAATTACCAATACTCACAATTTATTAATTAAATTTTAAAGTCATGGTCACGGGTTGAATTATTTGTCTTCAATATTAATTAATTAACTCCAGCTTAATTACAACAACCTTAATATATATTATTATGAATTAACCTTTGAAGTTCTCGAACCAAAAATATTTATGCAAATCTCAGTCTAACTTTATAAACGAAGTCCAAGTGACAACTTCATTAATTCTCTTATTATTACTAAGAAATTAAGCTTTTCTTTGTAAAAATAATCAAATTATGCATACAAGGCAGTGAAATAATGTAGTATAGGTAAAGCTTAGAGGTCGAGAACAACGAGTAAGAATCATGCAGCGTGGCGCATGATGCAGCAGTAATTGTGTATCGTAAGATCCAAAAGATGCCAATTAGGCATCAAATCTTGAGAGTTTGATCAATGTATTAATATTTGACAAATGCTTATTTTTAGAGAGAGAGAGAGAGAGGTACTAACAAGTATAGCAATGAAATAATTAAATTTATGATGCTAATTTCTTCATCAAACGCCCTTAGCCTGTCTTCTCAGAGCTGTACACTAGCATTCGGACATTTTTGGAATCAAGATCAGAAAATGGCCAACTATTCATGCAGTGGAGAAGCTTCAATTACAGATCAATCCTCTACCCTACAAAAAATATACCACCAATTAATGCCAACTTAACTCTATATATCGTTATTACTTAACTATAATTAAGTAAATATTAGTGTATTTTGTACATTTTATTTTCTAAAATCCTTGTAAATGAGCACAAACTTTAATAGAAGTAATGAATCAATAGTTGTAATTAATTTTATCATTGTAGTAATTAATATCATCATGATCCAACATTCAAGTTTCTGAGCATCGGCCTTATGTTGTATAATAAAGTTAATTTTAGAAAAAAGTATAGGTGAATTTATACAAGCCTTGAAAAGCATAGAAAGTGAATGTTAAAGAGATATAATAAAGATTTTGATATTTAAAGATTGGCTTTAGCTTTCAGGATTGAAAGGTTGATTATTAAATTATATATCCCCAAACCTTCCCCAATTAAGAATAAAGATAAAAAGACAGAAAAAAGAAAGTAAGAAAGGGAAAGCTTGTTTGAATATAATGCAATGGAGTTGACAAAGCATTATTAAATAAAGGGGTTGATGATAGCTTTGTTTATAATATAATATAGTCTTCGGCTTTGCCTTCCTTAACCCTTAAACTATGGCTACATGTATAACAGTGCAGCATGTTCTTGTGTAGGAGGTGAGAGATGGCAATGGGGGCTACAGCCTACAAGATCAAGGGGAGGAGTCAAAACATTATACATCAAGGCAAATGGTGAGTAGTCGGCAAAGATTTAAATTACAAGTAAAAAAAGAAGAAAAAGAAAACTTCATCGTCTAAGTAATTTATGATGAGAAAGAAAGAGAACATATTGCACATGAATGACACTTGAGCAAGCCACCTGGCCTTGATTATTTGGATTTTAAACTCCAATTATATATGCATTTGACAAATGCATCGACGTTTGGTGAAAATAACACATTGTATTTAATTGCTATGATTACGAGATCAATAATTGAATATTTGAATTCAATTCAACCCATTACATTGAAATTTGAAGGACGACTAGTAGCACGAATTTTGTTGATTATATATTAATGATAATAAAAGAGTTTAATCATAGGAAATGGTTAGGCATATTAAAGTTTTATGAGTAATATTATTACCCATGAGAGAAAGTATGGTTTGAGTTGGATTAGCAGTAGGCATTGACCTTGTTTTTATAAATGATTGTGTCACCGTCCCACACCTCACCCCGACGGCTATTTCGAGAAACAAGAAAGAAAGAGATTTCAACAAAAAGGGGTTGACAAATCCAACATGGAGGGAAACTTGCTTTTGCTTTGCTATAAATAGGGCCAACCCTCTTCCTTGTTAACCACCAAACTAAAAACTTGGCTCAGCATTCCCTGCTTTAAGCACCACTCTCTTTTCCTCCATTTTCCCACTACGTTCGTTACTTTTCACTTTTTCAATGGCAATTCCGGTGATTGATTTCTCTAAGCTCAATGGTGAGGAGAGGGCCAAGACACTGGCTCAGATTGCAAATGCATGCGAGGAATTGGGATTCTTTCAGGTGCCCTTTTCTTATCATTAACCACATATATAGGAAATAATGGTATTTGGTTTAGTATATCTCTATATATGCAAATTCTTAAGGTGTGTAATCCTATTTGTTGCAGCTGGTGAACCATGGGATTTCAGAGGAGCTGTTGGAGAGAGTGAAGAAGGTTTCATCCGAGTTCTATAAGCTGGAAAGGGAAGAAAATTTCAAGAACTCAAAGCTGGTGAATTTGCTGAATGAGACTGGTGAAAAGTTGGAGAATGTGGACTGGGAGGATGTCATTATCCTCTTGGATGACAATGAGTGGCCATCTGAAACACCAGGATTCCAGTAAGCAATATTGTTCTATCATTTCTTAACTCATTAAATGCTTGCTTATGACTGGATATAACATTCTAACTTGTTGACGTTATCATGGTAGGGAAACCATGAAGGAATACAGATTTGAGTTGAAGAAATTGGGTGAGAAGGTCATGGAAGTAATGGATGAAAACTTAGGCTTACCAAAGGGATACATCAAGAATGCATTCAATGATGGAGAAGGCGAGAATGCCTTCTTTGGCACCAAGGTGAGCCACTACCCACCATGCCCTCACCCTGAGAGAGTGAATGGTCTTCGAGCTCACACTGATGCAGGCGGTGTGATCTTACTCTTCCAAGATGACAAGGTAGGAGGCCTTCAAGTCCTGAAAGATGGGCAATGGATTGATGTCCAGCCCTTGCCAAATACCATTGTCATCAACACTGGTGATCAGATAGAGGTCCTGAGCAATGGCCGATACAAGAGCGCTTGGCACCGTATTTTGAGTTCCACTGATGGCAACAGGAGATCAATTGCTTCATTTTATAATCCATCCCTTAAGGCCACCATAGCTCCTGCACCACAGCTGCTGGAGAAAACAAACCAAGAAGTGGAACAAACTTATCCCAAGTTTGTTTTTGGTGACTACATGTCTATTTATGTTCAGCAAAAGTTCCTCCCTAAAGAACCAAGGTTCCAAGCTGTAAGGGCCATGTAACAGCAAGAAGGTAAGAAGCTAAAACATTAAAATGATGTGTTTTTTTTTTATTTTTTTTGGTTACCTTTTAGTTTCTTTTCTTGTTATATGGCTCTTTGTATAATTAAGTAATGCCTAAAGAGGAAGCCTTTTCTTTCCTTAAAAATAAAATTGGAGGGAAGGATAGAGAGCTCCAAATGAGTTTACTATATGACTAGGATGTTTGCTTTAGGAGTTTGGACTGTTTCTGGGTGATGAACATGATGGGATGCTCATGGCTCTGTAAATTAGAATCATATGTATTTTATGAATTCAGTCTTTATTTGAAGAAAAAGCTTTCCTGTTTGACTTCTTATTATTTAATTTTCACAATTATTTCAGAGAAAATAGATGCAACCACAGACATTCATCTCACAGCACATAGAAAAGACGATCAAAGTGTTTCTGTTTTCTTTCTAATTTATTATGTAACTGAGATGCAAGTTCCAGTTCGTACAGAGGAAAGAGGACCAAAATTTATCAGTCTAATCTCAGATTTTCTAGCTAGATTATAAAAAATGGAAAAGAAAATGACAATCTATGGCGTATTGTGAGGTGGATGGTTTTCACTTTTCAGTGCATGAAATCTATTCTCCAGAAAATTTATCAAGCGGCAATATGACCAGGAAATCTATGTCCAACCAGAGGCACCAACCGACAGATTAATTGCTCTTAGCCATGTCTATATTCTTTTACTAGCATAACTGCACCAGGCTGAAAGCCGTATCCCAAATCTCCTTGGTTCATAGTTAACTAGGCAGAAGTAATGGAAGGTGATCAAAATGAAAAAGAGGAACTGAAGGGTAGTTTCTGTAAGTTTGGGTAGCTCCATCTTTTTTATCCTTGGTAAAGTACCAAAAGGTAAGAGCCCTATCAAACATGCAACAATTCCAGTCAATAACAAAGTCATCTTATAATACGTCAGGCATCATGCTCTGCATGGACAATTGAAATAGTTTCAACATCAAGGAACTGTCATAACGGTCTTGCGACAGTCTAAAACGTAAAATTTTGGAAAATCCAATAAAATAAAGAGAGCCATCATATTTTTTTTATTATGTGTGATTAGTTATCGAAAGTGTTTTTTATTTAATAAAATAATAAAATAAGTTTAAAGTTTATCAAAAAAATAATATTGATTTATGAAAACAAGATTGAATTCGAGAGTTCGTATCACATAGGAAAAAGAAAGCCTTTAGAAGACACCAAGGTTGTGTTCGACCCTAATCTTCTCCCCTCCTCTCTTGTTGTAGGGCTCTGCCTCCCTTAAAATACCAAAAAAAAAAAAAATTAATACTCTCACAGAGCCCATAAATCAGTACCAATCAATCTTGTCTTATCTTCAAGGTTGGATAAAATGATTTTGATTTTAAATTTAATAATAATTTCCTTTATTAGAAACAAAAAAGAAAATCAATTTTATTAGTCCTTTATTTAGGAATATTACAAAAATCTTTAGTTTAAAGAATTACTTAAAATCCTCCAATATCTAGACAGAATTTAAAGATAATTTTTTTCACTTAAAGATTTATTATAACATTTCATAAAACTGAAAATAGCATTCTTTGTAAAAGATAATTTTCAGTAACTCTCCAACGTTTAGGCAGAGTACTAAAAATTATTTCTCTCAAAATATTATTTTTGTTTTGTTTTATACTTCCACATTTTAAATTATTTTTTAAAATAAAACATTTTTATTCGAAAAAATTAGTGATGATAATATTAGCTAACAAACAATAATTAAAGGCATAAATATACAAAACGAGCGTAAACAATAATAAATAAATGCATATATACTAATGAATGCAATGCATAATGATGAAATGCAAATTTGATATCGAGTTTTTAGATATAATAAGATCACCCTGACTTCTCAACATCTAGACAGAATTTAGGTGTAACTATTTATATTTGAGGTCTAAATTTTTATTTTTTTGTTTAATCTTATTATTATTTTGGGTTAAGGAATTGTATGAAAAATTTAACAAAATAAAATTTTTTAAATACCTCATCTTTTAGGCGGCATTTAGGAACAAACTATTTCATGAGATTTTCATACAAATCCTTAAAATTTTGTGATGGTTTTGAGATTTTGAATTTTAAAGTTTTGAGATTTTAAGATTTAGTGTTTTAGGGTTTCAAGATTTTGGATTTTAAGGTTTTAAAGTTTTAAGGTTAAGGTTTTAGGATTTTGAGGGCTTAAAGTTTCGAGATTTTAGGATTTAGAGTTTAGGGTCACGAGGTTTTAGAGTTCCGAAGTTTTAGGATTTCGAAGAATTTTTTTTTATTATTTTCTTATGAGAAAAATTAAAATTATCAATAGCCCAAACTTCCTTAATTATCTCTATCTAACATTTAGACGAACTTTCAAAACAAGTTTGGTTTTTGTAATTCTTATTTTTCTTTAACAGTTTTTATATTTATGCAAAATGAAACAAATAAATTATGTAAATGAAGACTAAAAATTAGAACAACCCATTTAATCATTTATATATATATATATATATATTATTCCTGTTTACTTATTATCATTTTCTTTCTAAAAATTAAAAATGAAATAAATTTTATTAGTTATTTAATTTACTTATGAAATTTTTTACTTTATATTTTTAAATTTTAATTTAATTTAACTTAACTAACTTTTTTGTTGTTTTTAATTCTTTAATTTTTCAATATCTAAGCGAAATTATTTTAAAAAAAAAACACATAATTTTGAATTCTCCTCAACATCTATATAGAGTTTTCAATATTATTTTTTCATTTAAAATATCATTTAAAATTATTTAAAAAAAAACACACACACACAGTTTTGAATTCTCCTCAACATCTATACAAAGTTTTCAATATTATTTTTTCATTTAAAATGTCATTTTATATTGTTTCCATAAAAATATTTTTTCTGGAGAAAATCATTTTTAAAATCATAAAATTACTACCATTCACTTTTTACTTAATGTTCATTTTTATTTTACTAATCATCCATAAGCAAATTAATTTGCAAAAAAATGTATTTTCAATTTTATTATTTACTACAATCACTATTATTATTATTTTTCAAAAATGCTAAAACAATGTTTACAAACATAAATAATAATCAAGGGCTTAAGAAAATAAATAAATAAAAGAGAAAGAATATACCTTAAAAGGAGCTTTTAAAATTGGACCGAAAACACCAACAAAGGGTCAAGCTGGCAGCCCAACTCCAAGAGGCAGGTCAAACTGGGTTTGGGTCAAGGGAAAAGGAAAACCGCGAAAAGTCGGGATGGGTCTTGTGGGCACGGGCTGCTAGGGTCTTGGGTTGGGTTTGACCCAGTCAACCCTCTCTCCATTTTTTTTCTAAACGCTATAAATAACCATTTTTTTTAAAAGCTACATCTTTTCCTTTTTTTTCTACAAAAAAAATCCATATTCTTCCCAAAAAAAAAGCCAAGAGACTCCCCAAGCCTCTGGCCAGTGGTCGGACCGCCGCTCGCCGACAGCTGACATTCTTAGACTTTCCAATTTGAGCCCCGAGCTCCTTTTTGTCTCCTCATCACGAATCCAACGTTCGTTTTTCACAAATCAACCTTCACGTTTCTAGATCTAAGCCAAAACCCAAAACTTCAAATCGCTAAAAATCACAATCCCACCGTCTGATCCTTCTGATCTTTTAATATGTTGTTCCTCCCTCTTCGATCTTTGTTTTCACTGATCCCGATTGTCCAAAAGTCGCAGGCAGTCGGGAGCCACCTCATGCCGTTGTTGTTTACATCACTGTCGCTTACAACGCCACTTACAATCCAAAAACCATCTCTTTCTCTCTTGATTCTCCCTCTCCAACCAAGACGCAAAGCCTTGCTAAAAATAACCCTTCTTCAACCGAAACTCTCTTTGGGTTTTTTTTTTTTTTTTTGGTTTATTACTGCTGGGTTCCTCCCTAATCCAGTGAGGACTGGTTTTTCTTTTTTTTTTTGGTTTTTTGCTTTGAGAAATTTGGAACAGATGGTAAAAAGGTTTTTTACTGGTTTTTTTTATTTTTGTTGGATGGAGGCTTGTCATGGGCAGTTTAGGTGTGGGATTTTTTTGTTTTTGATGGTGGTGTAATATGGTTTGTGGAGAATGGGTGGCCGGATCTGTTGAAAGCTGGTTTGGTTAAGATAATTCTGACAAGGTATGGGCTAGTGGGCAATCACGGTGGAAGCAGTGGTGTTCGGTCTTTTTGGTGGTGGGTCAAGGGTTGTCTTGGCTATAAGCAGAGTCGAAAATTTTTGTTTCCTCTGTGTGAAAATTTTTTTTGTTTGGTGTTTTTTTTCCCATGGTGTGTGTGTCGTGGGTTTTATTCCCCAAATCCAGAATCAGAGTCCTTCCACGCCTCTGAGAAAGTTTGATTGTGGTTTTTGGAGTATTCTTACACTGGACAGCAGTGGCTTCTGCATTTTGGATAGTGGAGCTTACTAAATCGGTGCTAGGATCCAAGGGTGAATTTATGGGTGACAAACAGAGTTAAAAGTGGGCATGCAACTGAAAAAATCTAGAGAAAACTATTTGCCATGTGACCGAGATTTTTTTCTTTTTGGTAATTTTTTATTAATCCAAATTGAGTATAGGCCTTAAGTTAAAATTGGACTTCAATTTTCCTCCAAACTCATAAAATTAGCCCAAAATTGACAGTGAACCCAAAATTGAAATTTGGATTTCAAAATTGAAGTTGGACTGGAATAATCAACTTGAGCTTTTTTAAAACAGCCTAATTTACTCAAAATTTGATTAAGAGAATTTCAGTCCACATAAAATAATTTTAAAATCTTAACATGAATTTTAAATATTTAATACAAAATTAAAATAAATTTTATTAAATTAAAACGTTCAAATCATTCGAAATTGACACGTCTAACTTAAAATCGAAATCAACATGGCCAATTTATCCGAATAAAATTAGATCGCCATAGGAACCATCCTCTATAACTAAAATCTGTACCAAAAACTACCAGAAAGATTTACAAGTAATTGATCATTTAAGGACTAATTACGACTTCGATACAGCACATTCGATGCTAAATTTCAAATTCGTGAGGTAAGTATCGTAACTGAGTATTTGTAAAATTCACGGGTAAAAATTGACTAACTCTATTTTCATGGGAAAGCCTATGTTGGTAATGAACAACATTAACTATTAGTATATTAAACTTTTTTCACTCTTTCCAATTTATATCTGTACAGCAATTTCCATGAAGATGAAGAAACTTCCTACCCAATGTCAGAAGCCTTACAGGGCTTTTTGATCCAATCTCTCATTCCAGTTCAGGCAGCGAATCAAGCTGTGGAACCAATCACCTGTTTGGTCAGATTTATTGACGGTTGGAAGGGGGTGCTCGCTCATAGATATTCTGACAGAATGTCCTCGTGAGAGTTGTTGCCTTCTCTTCCCATCAAAAGAAACCCAGGCATTACTCCGAGCATCGTCAGGAATCTGTGAAACCACAAACAACGTTTCAATGCTTTATATAATGTACATAAAAAGATTTTGGTAACTTGGCTAAGAAATTGCCTTCAGATACAGGTACAGTGATGTCATCCTTAATTAACTCTCCGACAAAATGTGGCATATTCATACAATTTTTTATGCCTGGTTTAGCAGCGAATGCCCTCAGCCTCAGCAAAAGAAACCCACAACTCTCCACCAGACTAACTTTTATAACAAAAACGAGAAGCATTTTCAGAAATACAACTTCATTTGTGTAAATCTCCACATTTACTTCCGTTAAGCTATTTGAGATTTTGACATCAAATATAGCCATTAGTAAGACATTACTGAGAAGGGATGACAAAGTAACATCAAATGAGGTATTGAGCTCTCAAAATTGGAATGCCATGCCAGTAAACCCTGAAAGTTAAACTCTGTCTTTTTCTATCTAATTCTCTATTAAAGCAAACACCTTGTTTTAAAAAAATCACAAAACCCAAGAAAATGAAAAAATAGTTACAAACAAGAGTCCAACTGGCCAATTGATGGTTTGTCAGGCAACACTCTACTAATCTTTCTTAATAACAACTGTACCCACAAGCAACTTCCAGCCAAGTACAGCACAGAAACGACTTTTGTTCTCATATAACAATGAAACATAACAAGTTTAATCAGGGATTGCAAACAGCAATAAATGAATCTTCAAATAACATAGCAAAGATTTGGTAACGCCAAATCCTTGAAAAGCACCACAACCGTTTCACTTGAAGGTTAGAAAAGCAGACTCCAATGCCCATCCACACACACTATCATACCTACACCTATGTAATGTAGATAATATGATGACAAACTAAGAGGATTGATAGACCAAGCAACTCAAAGAACTTAAATGTATTCTTCCCTTGTTAGAATCTTTTGACAAGCATTGAGCCATAATGCACAACAAAAAAAAGTAATGATCTTTTTCTAACACAGAACACGAGAAATGATATATCTATTGGAAACATAGAACATTAACCTAGTTTGATCAATTTAAGCAAAAATTGTATACTAGTTTAAACCAAAGCATAAAAGAATTTCACTAGATTCTAATTAGATGGGAAAGAAAGTTCTACAATGAATTATGAGTGGCCTTCCCTTATGTGAATAATTTTACCTTCAATTCAAGCCTTGCAGAATCTGGAAGTATAACTGGTCTAAATGAGAGGGAATGCGGGCAGATAGGTGTAAAAAGCATGCAAGGAACATTCGGATGAACCTGCATTAGCAACAGTCTATTGTTATTTACAGAATAACCATGATACCAAAATGGCCTACATAGAATAAACCTTATATGTATCTCTGAAACTTAAAAGGACAACGTACCATGGAACCTCCGGCAGCTGTAGAGTAAGCAGTACTCCCAGTAGGTGTGGCTACTATGACTCCATCACCTTGCACCTTAAGGCACATTTTTAATTAAATAAAAGCTTGGAAAAATCACAAAAAGATTGACCACCTCTAAACCTATATAAGATAAAATATTTAAACATTTAGAGCATAGAATAATCTATAGCTTTTGCTGGTGATAACAGGTGTCAAATTAGTTATAACAGATATAACTCACTGCTTATCTAACAACTGAGGCTTAAATTTTTTTTCCTTTCCTTGTCATAGAAAATAATTAACTAACCTTTGTTATAAGCCGGTCATGTTCATAACATTCAATCTTAGAAAGGTATGGATTAGAACCCCGATCAACAACGACCTCATTTAGGACATCAAATACTTTTCCTGGAACCGCTTTACCATTTCGAAAAATTTCACACCTTAGGCGCATTCTAAGAGTTATGTAAACACCATCTGCTGTGTTATTACCATGAATGACCTGTTTCAAGTCTTGCCTGCAGTCTTCAAACTATATCAATCAAAAGAGGTAGAAAAAATTAGACAAATGGGCAATCCTGAGGACATCCAATATCCATTAACAAAGATCACATAGCTGAGCAGCTTACAGTGTGGGAAGTGAGAAATCCAAGAGATCCAAGATTAAATGACACAACAGGTGGTACAGCACCTCTAAATAAATTTGATGCATGCAATATAACTCCATCTCCACCCAAGCATGCCACAAAATCAACCCTCTCATGGAGATCACTGTCATAAGAGCATAAAACAAGTAGGATTCCAATCAGGTCTGAGGAATACTGGACTATCAACTCTATTACACAATAAATCAAAAAGGTACCTGGTATCTTGACTATAAAAGGTTTGAACAAATCCAAACCCAGGGATTCTAGCAAATATGTCATGGACGTCAGGTTCAACGAGGACATTCATTTTCTCTTGATAATACAAGAAAGAAGCAACCTGCACGTCAAACACAAAAATGCAGTTACAACTGTTGCATATCAAACAAGCAACTGCATATATGCTATCAACTGCAGATAAAAGTGAGATAAACTTCCAGCTGACAGTTCAAGAAACTACCATTGCTCAAGTTAGACTTGGAGGATGTTGCTTTACATCAACTTCCTACCAACAATGATCCTTGTCAATCACCTGATGTTATCCACACCTTACCTTTAACAACAGATTACTAGTTCAACCCAACAACTTCCCCACCCCTCTTGATAATTCCAGCACTAAATACTGAAAACGTTTAAATAGTTGCTAATAATGGACTAATCAATGCAGCAGCAACAACAACAATAATAATAAGAGGACTCAAAACTGAAACCAACTCAAATAAAACCCTCATAGGTGGAACAATTCAAGCATGTAAACATCACAGCTACAAATGTCTACATTCTGCACCATCAACATCACAGATACTATAAATGCTAATCTCAAGTGATTCCAGCTTCAGATTAGTTTTTCCAGCACACCAACAATGAAATAGAAATAGTTTCGTAGTTAGTTTTCAATGTGTAAGGAGGAAATTACTGGCATGGACAAACAAAATCTTCAAATTGTACCTCTTTAGCTTCTTCCATTAGTTCAGGCCCCAGCTTCTTTAACAGTAATACAGTTTTTGGTGTAGATTTCCACATAAGCATCTGTTGCTGGGTGCTAGGATGAGTGAAGGCCAAGGAGGATTCAGTCACCTTTTCCCTTGTACAAGAGAACCCATCTGTCCGCACCAAAAACATCTCTGCTTTCTTTCTTGACTGCACTCTTACCACACCAGTCGCAGAAGCACACATATCTCCCTCAATTGACCCCAATTCATCATCACTTAAATATGAGGAGGCCTTTCCATTGCTCTTCTGGCTCTTGCAAGAAGAGGTAGATGTATTGTGCTCATTAAAATTCCCATCTAAAGTTGTGACTTTGGTTTCAGTCATGGAGTACCTTTCCCCTTCAAGAAATCCATTAACATTTGGGCTACTGGAAGCATAACTAGCCCCATTCATGTACTTCCCACTGCCAGCAGCAGTGCTCTTACGCTCTTGAGATTGATTTTTAGCACTAAGCAATTTGTTGGAACTTCCTGTCTCCGCAAGCTGTGATTTAGTATTAGCATGAAACACCTCACTTTCCCATGTTGCTCTAATAGAAGTCCGTCTTGAAACAGGCAGGGTTTCCAATCTTTTGAGCTGATGACTGAAATACATTGGAGGAGAGATCTTTTTACTCCTCAAAAACCTGGACATTTCTTTTCTGGAGAAAACATTGCAAGGAGGAATCTGAGCCTTTAGAGGATCAGTGTTCTCATAGATGTTAGTCATAGCTCCTTCCACATTATCAACTGCATCCCCAGAAGTTGTAACTTGGCTAGAAATAAGGTCATTTTTGGCCCCAAAAATTCTGTGATCTTTATCACTGTCTGAGAAGACTTCTTCATGATACGCTCCATTCAAACTGTGAATCACATTCAAACTCTCTTGCAATAACTCATTTGTCTCTTGTAACTTGAGCTTTTCTTCTGTACTGGAAGATGCCAGAAGCTCTCCTGGTCCATCTGCATCTTGTGACAATTTATCACTGGGACTCACTGACTGATTTGAGACAAACTGAGATGAAAAGCGAGTCATGTACTGCTGCCATCTAGAGACCATTGCGGAAGTTCTCCGTACTCCTTCCTTACCATGTAGATAAATGGGCTTTTTGTTGCAATCTGAAACCAAAGATGCAAACTTCTCAACCTGCTCCATTGAAGGTGCAGTTCTAACCTCAACTGGAATTTTTACAAATTCAACTTTCCCACAAAAAATAGCATCATCCATGGCTGCTTGATAAAAGTTATCCCTAACAGTCTCAGCTCTTAGATCAACAATAGTTTTGAATCCTCTGTCAATCAACCACTTCAAACCTTCGTCTGTTACTTGACCACCCCTCCAAAATGCTATCTCACAATCTTTTGACTCTATCTCTTCTTTAGAGGAGGACAAACAAACAGGTTGCCAGTTTGCAAACAATGTATGGCACGGGTGGTCGTCCTTGCGTGGAAAACCCAAATCATAACAAGCATTCTTCAACCTTTGCAACTTCCTCCAGACATGAAGGCTTCGACAATCGTCAGGTGTCAAATAGTTCTCGAGAGCAACATGTAAGCTCTCACAGCACCTCTTCATCTCACTCCTGAAAAGAGCAAGTGGTGGAAGGTTATCCTCCATCACACTTATATCTGGCACACGAAAAGTATTCATAATTGAGACTCTTCCAGAAAGAACATCTTCTCTTCCTTTATTCAAAAGAGATAGCATCCAACCAAGCACAGACACAATCTTATCCTCTACTAATGGTTTTTCCTCTGGTGTAAAATCATATGAAACACTACATTCGCCTGTCAATGGATTGCATAAAGTGTCCATCAAAGCAGCATGGAGCCTTTCAGCTGCTCTAAAAATTCTACAATAAGCCTCAACTTCAGCAATATCCCCAGGAACTGGACCAATCCACCATAACTGTGATGCATCATTTGACTGGATGGTCTTCTACTCCAAATAAAGCAATGTCAAATAATGCAAGAAAAAACAGAATTCAATATCACCTCTATAAAAAGTACGCATTAAAGGAGAAAAGCCAAAAAAAAGTGTAGTCTGCTGCACCAGGGAAGAAGAAAAATGTAGCAAGATAACTCAGATGTACTTGCTACTAGTTACCATCATTAGCATCATAAGAAAAAGACATGGTATAAACAAAGGAGACGCTTTCAGAAGGATAATCTTGAGCAATCATTATTGCTGTTTCACTGTACTCCACAGATATGCATAATGAGAATGTAGTTAATTCACTGGAGTACATGATTCGTTGTCACAAAGGAATAGCAATAATCACTGTATCCAATTCAGCATGAGTTCAACAAAATGCTTGAGAGAATCAAGAGACAATCTCTTTCTTTAAAACTACTTGCTGCTCTTCATTCATATACTAAATAAACCCTAATGGAGCATTCAGAAACAGTATTGATATTGTGTATTTTAACAGACACAATGAACAAAGAGAGAACAAAACCAGCTACTTCAGTTAAACTAAAGAATCACGCGGCAACACAAATTGCCAGGCTTTTTTTACTTAAATGAGATAGGAACCATAATACAAAATTTAAATTTGAGAAATTTCACAGCCAACAGTCACATGGTATGTTGATAGAGTGCTGAACTCTTAGTTAGGATGAAATCAAATAACATCAACTACCAAAAAATTTTGAGAAATAGAACAAACAATGATCAATACAACAAACTAAAACCTCATCAAAATCATTCAGAACATATGAAAACCAATATATTATAAACAGCCACGTATTGAAGTCATAGATCATTATTGTGCTTAAGATGCTTTAAAACAAAATCACGGACCAATTGCAATGTCTAAAAATACATTGTTGATCAAACCAGAATCATTTCACCAAAAATAATATTAGAGTAATAACAAATTAGATAACATCAGCCCAAGACTCTGCCGGTCATTTCATCGAACAATATTTGTTTAAATAACATGGTAAACTTGAAACTGACATAAAACTAAGGAAAAAAGCCCAAGTGAGAGGAAAGAATGAACTGAAAGAAAATAAACCTGAGAGTCCAAACCCAGATTGACAGAGAAAGACTCGGATAACTCAGCGTTCACTACAAGCTTCAGCCTCTTCCTTAGCACCACTTTCCGTTTCAACCCGAACCCAATCCCAAACCCGAACACCTTGCTCTCTCTATCGAACTTGAGGGGTGATGACAGTCCGGCCACCGGAGATAACCTCTTCATGTCGACGATAGGCACGTGGCACACGTAGAAACATTCCACCATACGGGAAAGTTCTAATATTTGTTTCTGGGTGTGTTTTTTTTTTTTTTTTTTTTAAGTTGGGAACTATTTATTAGTATTTGTGTGTGTAGATGATCATGATGAGAAAAAAATTAAATAGTTGTGGATAATACCGAAAAGCAAAACGTCGAGATTTTGGATTTTTGGATTGCTACTATTGGCCCTTGTTGTGGTTCTGGTGCTTTCTTGTTTTATTTTTTTTTTCTGTGATTTGGAAATTTGTCTATTTCCTTTTGAATTGATGTATTTAGGTTTTGTAGGGGCTAGCCTGCAATTTTTATTTTCTTGGTTTTCTATGACCAATAGAAAATTATGAATTTTCTTTTCCCCCAATCAAATTCTATAGCCATTTTTTTAGAAATAAAAATTGTAAATCTCCGAATATGATTAGAGATTTGATTGCTTCTACCAAAACATAAATGTTATTTTTAACAAAAATTACAAAAAATAAAAAAATAACAATTGTTAAAATAAGTTATAAATAATGAGAAAAAAAAAACATTTTATTACATTTGATTTGGTGTATATAAATTGAATATATAAATACAACAAGAAGATTAAAAAGATCTAATAGACCAAAAAATAAAGAAACATTTATTAAAATAAAGAAAGGAACTTCAATAAATTCTCTTTTTTGAGCTTTTTTTATATTTTAATTTAAATATGATAATTCGTATATTTATATTTTATTATTTTATATTAAATAAATATAAAATATTTATTCTATTATGATTTATATCAACATATCAAATATAAAATATATATTTTTTATTTTTACTAAATTTTTATAATTTTCTATTAAAATTTTAAATAATATTACTTTCATTTTTATTATATTATTTTCGTCTCATATCATAATTATCTTCTTTTAAATTGCCTATCTCCAAATACATTCACAGCGGACAAATGGATGTCACATCCAAAGAAACTAAGAATTTTACGTCGTTTTCCAGTTCCCATCAAAACTCTCAGCATCAAATCATAAAGTAAAAGTAACATAGTTCAAAATAATTCGCATGAATAACCAATTAGAATAGCTTCCCTAGATCAATAAATGATTTACAGGCTCAAAATACAAGCATGTACAAGTTTTACAACTACCTTTGCATTATCTCCCTTTTAGAGCATGTACATAAGCAAGGCTAAAAACTTGATTGATGCATTAAGCCTGAGAGCGAACCTGAGTTAACCATCAAACTTCATTTGGTTGCCAGTGTCAAGTTTACTTGCTTAGCAAGGGTGGACTTCCAGTACTTCAGGCCATGCTACTTCGGGTTCGAACTCGGTCTATAAGCATTTGTCTGCCCGATAAATCTTCTTCATAACCCACAACCTGCATTTTCCAATGTTAAGCACTAACATTACAATCAAAAACTTGATGGATGAAATGTTGGGATTACTTATTTTTATCTTCTCAAAGTCAATAACACAGGTCCTTTTAGAAAACTGCTGAGAGAGGGAAAAAGAAACTTTTATGACAAGATCTGAAACCTGAGACTCTGTTTGTGTTTCACTGAAACCATCATATAGGCCGCCCACATTCACATCTCCAGAATAACTGCTAATTTCATCTTTTCTCACAGTCCTGAAAAAAGCATAACGTTAATCGGAGATGAGAAATGAAACAATATTTCCCCCTATAATGATAAAAAATTCCCCATTGGCCTTGCTATTGTCCCAAAATTCAGTAGGTTCTTTCTTTATTAGGCTTTAGCAGGCACATGCAAGGGGAATAGTTCAGCCATTAGATTAACAAGGCTAAAGGGGAGAACACTTCTTTTGTATAGTATAAAGAGGTTACCTGCTTAACCAGTGTCTAGATAACCCAATAACAGAATGAGAATCTGTATGGTCTTGATGGAGGCCCGTACAATCAGATGAAAAAATCTGTTCTATCGTCAAGGATTGATACCAATGCACAAACGTACATAAGAAATGAAAAGTAGACATTTTTAATATTGGAAAAATCAACAAATATAAGGATACACTTTTATCACAAGCATCCCTCTCTGGTGACTTCTGATCATGAATCTTAAAAATGAAACAGCGAAATGAGTTAACCAACAAGCAATCTGAATGCAATAAAACAATTAGGTGGTACAGACAGAGAAACATCAATATTTACCTTACTAGTTTGCTCCAGTAAGTCTTCTATAGCAGCAGCTACATCGGGCAAAACTTGGGCAGCCTCCCCCGCAATTTTTGATTTGTTGTTTTCAGTAGAATTCTCATTCAAAACAGGCTCGCATAAATGCACTCCAGAAGCAAGCGGACCATTTTGGCCATCATCTTCCAAGTGCCTTGCCTTTTTAAGATGAACAATTGATTGTTTGGCCCCATCTCTATAGCCATCATTTCTATCACCAATAATGGTTCCATTTTTAACACCAAGAGCTTGTGTTCTCAGTTCCTGTGATTGACTCATAAACTGAGATGGAATGTCTACAGACATCATTTGAACAGCTTGAGTCGGAAATTGGCTCACAGTGCATAATCCTGCCTCTTGGTCTTGGGCCGTAACTTCTTTTGGGCAAAATGGATCCAGAGAAACAACTTTATTCTAGACGATATAAATTGCACACATGAAAATTTGTTTGTCTTTCATTTCCAATGAAACAGATAAACAAACATAAACTCGGGGCAGACACGCTCACAACAGCAAAATTGCACATAGAGACACAGAGAGAGAGGGAGAGAATCAGAACCATACCTGCCTCACACATTCATATATCCATTCTGATGTAACTGAATGTATTCCCCATTTAAAAGCAGCCTCATATTTTGGTCCACTAGTAAACTTGCACAATAAATGGGTCACCTTTTTTGTAAGTTTTTCCACAAACTTAGCTCCAAGAATAAAGCACAGATTTCTTAATAGCAGTCTATCCTTCTCTTCATATTGTGAAACACAAAAGCGAAAGCCTTTAAACCCAGGAAAAGGAATTTGACAGGGAAGGGGTGAGTAGAGAATATGACTACCAACATCAAGCAAGCACCCAGCCTAAAATACCAGTTTTCCATCAGCATTGACAAGATAACAAAAAAGATATATAATACAACCAAATAATAATAATAAAAAAAGATATAATTACAACTTTGGTACCTGAACTTTGAAAAATGTACAAATTGGTACCTAAAGAAATAAAATGAACAACTGGCACCCTAGATTTTCAAATAATGTATCATTTTAATCCAAATTTTGATACTATTAACTTAACTCGCTTATATGATATCTAACTAATATAATTTTATTATATGCATATTATTTGTTAAAAAAGGCGTTAAAAATTTTGTAAAAATTCATGTGGATGTCATTTGACAAATAATAATCAACCGATCTTAGATAATTTTACAATTCAAGCAAAAAATATATTTTTTTAATTTAAATTGAAAAAAGGTGAACAGGTGGTTGTTGATAGAAATGAGTGGCACAAGAAGATTCAAAATACAACCTAACTTGATTCTCTTATTTGGTTTTTCATACAGCCAACCCCAGAGTATGGGATAAAAAGTTTAGTGTATTGTTGTTGTTTGTATATTGAAAAAAGATGTTGATAGTATATGTAGTGAACACATACTTGATAATATTTGTCAAATGTCACACATAAAAGCTGATATGATTAGTGGGATTAAAGTTTGGGTTAACATGATATATAATTTAAAAGTTCAAGGTGCAAGTTGTACATTTTATTTCTTTAGGTTCCAATTTGTACATTTTGCTAAATTCAAGTACCAAGAGTATAATTAACTCAAAAAAAATATTAATAATAATTAGGCGTGATGGTTTAAAGTCAAGAAGAAACCAAAGGAAACAGCAGAGCAGCAGGTGCAACAGTAGTAGACAAGTATAGAATATTGCACCTTGTGTAATGGGAAAAAGGCATATCATGACCAAACATGAAGTTTCAACCATACCTCTAAACAAGATCGGACCCAGTGAGTAGACACATAAGTAATTTGGGAATCAATCATAGATCTGCGTATCACACCATGACACTCAATAATGAAATTCACATTCCCTTTTACTTGATCCGCAACAAACTGTCCTCCACCTTGATCCACCCATTCAACAATTTCAGCTCTCTGGCAGAAGAAATCCAAAACTTAGTGTATTGAAAAAAAAGAACTAGAAACAGCCACCTTTGGAAACTGAGAAAGAGATAGCAATACATAGATCCAAAGTAACAAGATATACCAGAGAAAAATGAATACAGCATGCTAGAACAGCTAAAAGAAGGCAGTTAAATACTTGAGATGTTAGACAACAAAAACATTGAAGCTTTAAATGGTTATTAATCCATTAATATGGGCAGGTGCCTCTTACTTTAAATGAGGAGCTTCAGAATTTTTCTAGTTACTAAATGGGGCATCCCACATTGACCAACTGCAAGAGTAAAGTGTCCTTTGTTCCTCCACAGCCCCTCGCCAGTCTAAATTTTGGTTTGAGGGAAAACAAGGCAATTCCCTTCTTCATTTGGGTGATTCAATTGCTTAGCCAAAGAAAATCTCAGCAAATATACCCATCCACAGGCAAAACCAGTTCTACAGTATCTCAACAAGAATTTATATACAGAAAAGCACAAAATACACATTTTAGCTTGCAATAGAAGGCTTGACTCACATAACATGCCTAAATCTCCTAAGTGCAAACCAGCACAAGAAAGTAATAGCAAACCAAGCATAAAGTTTGAAGCCTAATTCAAGTCTAATTCACTGGCCAACATAATCAACTTGACCAGCTTACTGCCAAAGTCAACACATAAAATCAAATCCTCTTCTTTGTAAAGGCGAATGGTTTCAGGTGGTTATTTTCTGATGCATAAATTCTTTTGGCAACCTTTTTGTGCATATTTGTAAGTTTTTTCCAAAGTCTTCTAGACTATGTATCTTCAGGAAAGACGTCGACATTTTCAAAAAACTTGAATCATCTCAGAAATTCACAAAGAAAAAGTCATGCTAAGAAACAATTTTTGAGGCAAGATCCTTACCCTATCTTCAGGAAAGGAAATTGAAAAACAAAATGTTTTCCCCTTAAATACAGTTGATGGCATCCCATTCTTGAGATTTTGGACTATGGAGTCACATTGCTGCTTCTGCGCACCATTATTTGTACTATTTACAATAGGAAGTAGGCCCCGCTTGGATGATCCCACAGTAGCTTCCAAAGAGTTGGACCCCTTCATGTTGATTTTGGGCTTATCATCTAGACTTTTCCCCAATGATGGTGGCATTTCAGTTCTGGAGTTTGTAAGAACTAAGGATTTGCTTTGATTCAAACTAATCATTCCTGTCACTGCTCCTCTAACAGGGAGTACAGAATCTGTGCAAGCATGATGATCAGTTAAACAACATGAAAAATAACGCATAACAGAAACAATAAAGAGCTTACTGATGATATCTGTTAATTCAACAAGCCAGAACAAAATTTATCTTTTTATGGTATGAAAATGTCAAAAAAAAAAAAAAAACAATATACATCCTGCATGAAGATGAATTCAAGATCAAGTGATTGCCAGAGAATATTTGGCAACCTTTAGGAAGAAGTAACTCATATGCAACATGACTCTGGTGAACAGGGATTTCTTTCTTTTGACGATCACAGTCTTCAAGCCAGTTGGGCTTTACCACATGGATAACACCTGAAGCTGCAAGGCCTCTTATCTCTTTCTTTTCCCTAGGCAATAAGACAAGCATGTGAAAGAGAAAGCTTTATGAAAATACAGGATGATATTCCAAAAAAATTTAGCATGCTCACTAAATAGCCAAATGTAACAAAATCACACTTAGCCCACATGATTTAAAGCATGGCTTGCAAAGCATGATATAAAAAGAACCCAAAGGAGGAAATTATATGGCAAAAGAAAAGAAGAAACAAAGAAATAAATTCACAACTTAGCTTGTAAAAAAAGAAGAAATACTTACACTTCAGATGGAGTCCCAACAATTATGTGTGTCAATTTATCATTACATGACATATACCGGGATGCACCACCTCTACGCACCATGGTAACCAGTTTACGCATTTCAGAAGCTTCAAAGCCAACAAGAGAAATTCTACAGTCTGACAAGTATAGATCATTGTCTTCTGATTGAGAATCATTGGCAACACAACCATCAAGTTTTGTGTCATTAGAGGGCTGCAAAATTGGTGCTTCACCACCATCCTCTTTAAAAATGACCTGAGCATCTGATACCGCAGAAGACATGTTCTGTGAGAGAGTAGCTTCAAGATCTGGGTCTCCTAATCCAGTAGAAGGCGTGGTGGACAAATTAAATTCAGGAACCACTGAGGAGGTTGCAGACACTGAACTTCCCCTAAACTTGTCTTGACTATGCTGTGCTGACAAGGAAACACTCACATTTTTCTTTAAAGATGCACAACCACCCTGGACAGGATAGGACTCCTCATTAAGACATGCTATCCACCAAGGACAAACAGGATTATTCATGGTCAGATACAATGTCTAAAATCAGTGATAATACATGGTTGTACAAATATGTCAAGATGTCATAAACTCAAGAGTGCTAGAACTTGACATTATTAATAACATAAAGCATTACCTCTTCTAGCAATGGATTGATCAAACCATTTCCGAACTACAATATGAACGAGGCCCCATCTTCGGGCAACTTTATACTTGTCACCTTCAGGAGCTTACAGAGAGTTAAGATCACAAATGAATGACAATCAGAATGCTAAGAGTCATTTTCCCCCAACAGAAATCGCCATGGATGATTATTCTGAGAAGAGTACATGATGGAAGTAAAAATGATGATTGAGGTGCAATGCATAAACATCAAATAGAAGAGACAAAACTAGGCTCAAAAACTGAATAACATTCCTTTAACAAAAATGAATAGACAGCTTTATGAAATTTGCATAAATAGATGTAACTTAAGGTATGTTGTTTGTGTTATGAGAGTGGAGACTAAGAATAAGCAACTAGCAACTAATAACATCAGCTCTTTCATCTTAAGGAACAATGTAAAGGATATATCGCAAATCAAATGCGTGCACTTCTTGGTGAGTTCAGCTGAATATTTTCCACCATTTTGTATGATAAGCTTTTCGATCTCCTTTCGCTCATCTGAGAGGAAGAGAATATTAGAATTCAATAATTAAATAGTTTGTCACAAGGAGGGCCAATACATAGTTTGACATAATAACCTGCAGGAATTCTGGTAACACATATTGTCAATCCAGAAAAAGGAAGAACCCTGTATGACTCCTGAGGGACAATACGGTGCTCACTCCAGCACTGATATAACCAATGAATAGTAACAATTGGTTTCTTTAAAACATTTAAAGCCCACTGCATAAATAGAAAATAATGACAATAATCAGTGATAGCATCTAATAAAGCAATGTATGAATGTTAGCTACTTTTGATAATAGCTTCTCCAAGAAACTCCAAAGATAATCACTCTCGAGTTCACAGTCTAATAAACAGGAGTTATTGAAACTCAAATTCAAAGCAGAATGTGCACAAAATTCAAAAGGTATTACTAAAATATTCCCTATAAGAACAGATATTTCTATTAGCACTTTCAGGCATGCTTTCAAGCTTTTCCCCCCACATGCATGCAGGGTCTGCAAATATGTGAGAGGAAGGGGATCATATACCTATTTCATATAGTTCTCACCTAACTCAAGTTGGAAAAGATCTTGAAAAATATTATTTTAACTGATTTTACCATGATGCACTCTATGTTCACAAAAGTATACTAGCATTTAAGAATATCAAAGCCCAAACAATGAGTTCTTAAAGACATTAACAAAACCATGTTTGTACACTTAAACATGACACATGCTGGCACGAAAACGAGAGAAAATAATTTTACAAGAATCAAACCTTATACTTTGCAGCCAGAACATTCTTTACAACAACAAAGCTCACTTCTAAAGATGCTTTAGTATGCAACACTCCCCCCATAGCTGTAACTAATTTTTCAATCTTAACCTGTGACCAACAACCATCATAAAAAACTATCAATACTAGGGTCGTAAGTATGAAATTCAAGTAGATTAGAATTAACGTGTTTACACGAACCCCAATTGCAATACCTTTTCATCTATGTCGAAACCAGATGCCAATACTTTGAGGCTGTCCATTGCAAGGCAGCAAGTAAACCCTTGTTTAGGTAAAGCTCTATTTTCTTTTGCACATGAAAGCACACATTGAGGACCTGAAGCCCAAATCACAAAAAATTTTCACCAATAAATTACCAGCACTGTAAGTTTAAAAATACGAGACAAATCAAAATAATACCTAGCAAATTACAGCCTTTAGCTCTAAGATCCTCAAATTTATCCTGCAAAAAAAAAAAATTATTAGTTAAATAAATAAAATAAAAACTTGTCTTAAAATTATTTCAAATATTTGTGAAATGAAAATGGCGGGAAAATAGGAGATTACGTGATCGATGGAAGATATAACATGGAAGTCATCGGGGCCGTTTCGAGAAGGGTCACAACAGAGGAAGACTTGGGCTCCATTATCCTTGAGAACGCCGTGAAGCTTGTCGAAGACTTCGGGAGGGACGAGGTTTCGTGACATGAACACGTTCGATCCCTTGAACGCCTTCGTCTTCATCATCGTCTTTCTCTCTCTCTCTCCCTCTCTCTCTCTCTCTTTTTCTTTAAAATTTGGTTTATTAAAGAGAAGGTTGAGGAGAGTTAGGTTTTGGAGAGTTAGAGAGTGGCCTGCTTCAATTTGGGGTAGATTTTTGGGAAAGGAATGAAGAAGGGAAAATGGAAAAACGCGGGAAGGGTCTGGGCCGAGATGGTCTGTTGATGTGGACCTTGCTCTTTTTGTTTAATGGGACGGTTCCTGGGCCACTCCATGGTTCGGACACAAGGCCGCCCTTTAATGTTTTCCGAAATTTTTTTTGTAGATTCTTTCCTAGCTATTTCTCCGTGGGGTGATTTTCTCGTGAAAAAAAAAAAAAAAAACTGACGTGAAAAGGAACACGATCATGAGAAAAATATCATCCAAAAAAAAAGCTAAACAAAACATATAAACACTCTTAATTGTATTAAAAAAATAATTTTCTCCTAACCTTTTGGAGGGTCTAAAAAGAAAAGAAAAAAAGATCTCCTGCTTCATGAATGAGATGTAGGAGCTAATTTCCTAACATAGAACTCATGACTGCAAGAGAAAGAACATTTAATTACAAAAATGGTACTGGCAGATAACGTGATATATCAGTAGGTCAGAGCGAATGAAGCTCATCATAAAGAAAAGAAACAAAATTAAAAGGTGAGAATGAGTAGAGAAGGAAAGAACAAAAGAAGGAATAAATAAATAAAGGCACCTAATCACGCCTTTTTTATGGCGTGAACCCCTAAATGAACGACTTGATGTTAGCTTGACTGTTCGAAACTAGTAGCAGCTGGCGGAAAGGTTGATTTCGGAGGTAGATTCACAGGCTGCTTCATGGACTTGTGCCTGTCGTCACCCTGTTGCTGAGGTAACTTCTCTGGGAGGAAATGAGATTCACCCAACTCCATTTCAGGCTTCCTTTTTACCTTTTTCTTGGGCAGTGAGCCATCTGCCACCTTTATTTCATCCATGGCATTGCTTGAAATGCCCATTAACTTCTCTTGTTTTAGTCTGTCAAGACTGGAACCGTTTGTTGAGGGACTAGGAATCCGGACAGCAGCTGCTGTTGTGCTTGAAATTGACTTATTAGTTGAAGGTAAAACATGACTACCAGAATCAGTAGTCGACCTCTCTCGCGCGTGCTGGGGCTGAGCACTTGAAGCTGACTCTACTCGAACACTCTCCTCCAATCTTGGTGCCAACAACTTTTCCCTCTTCAGTTTCTCTTGATCCTTTTACAAAAGAAAATTGAAAACAATAAGCCAACAGATATCAACCTGAGAAAAATCGAAGAAAAGAACAAACATCTTTTGTCCACACAAGAGGGCACGTCTGTCATCTCATCTCACTGACTGCTCATTACAACAGGAGACCCATTAAAGAATATACAACAACAACAAATTAGGCCTTATATCCCATAACTCTGGGTCGAGACCCATTAAAGAATATATCACCAAAAATAGAGATCATGGGCAAGAAAAACGCCCAGCATCCACCCAATACTGGTTCATCTGAAACCCTAAGAATAATCACAAGCATGCACTAGGTTGCTGTACATATTTGGATAAAAATGGTTTTTGGTTGCCAAGCCTTAGGAAGCTTCAAATCTCGTAAGTACATAAAATTGTCAAGATAGATTACATCCAATCAGCAGAAGACCTACCAATTAATTTGAAAACATAAACACACCAACACAAGTGTAAAAAGCAGAGAAGTGATTTTATATACCTTACGTCTATTGTACCTTGCTCTCCGTCTTTCCTTTGCCCTACAAATTGCACGTTTAATCTCATGGTTGTCCATCATACCATTTGGCCACAGCTGCGCAAGCTGTTCATAGATGGACTCCAAATGTGAGATGATAATGTAACAGAGAAAAAATAAAAAAGGAGTATAATAGAGTGTTAAGAACAATAATCAATAGTTTTATCACCAATAAATTCATGCAAAAGGAACACAATCAAAACAAAGAACAAAAGATCTGTTTAAGGTAACAGCAGGAAATGACCTCAAGAAGGACATCACCAGATTGATGCAAATTATTTGAAAAAGAACAATAATGAAATGTAGGGCGAATTCTATGGAATTCTGTTGAATAACAAGCAATTTAAGGCTTGTTTTGAGTTATAAAAAGAGAAGATGCAGTTGAAGGGGCAGAGAGTGCAATTGTACAAGGGAAGGATACAAACAATAAAAGAGAAATAGGGAAAGACAGAAGAGAGAAGGTGCGTAGAATAGAAACAGATGTGTCATGCACCCTTCTCATCCAAATGGCAAGAGAGTGATACTATCAAAAACCATCAGGAAACAATAACTGCAGAGACATACTTAGCCACCTCCATGGGCACCTAATGCCACCAATATAAAGATTTTCAGTATGAATACAGCAACCGTGGGAGTAGAGAAAGAAATGATAAGTGCCCAACCTCTACATAAAGCTTTCTAATTTGTGGACCTGCATCTTCATCCAATCCCTACAATCATTAAACAAAAAAAAGCAAAGATAAGATTCACTGCAAAGAAGAGTTCCCCAACAGAGATGAAATTTTGTTAAGGTCACACTAGGGCCTATGATTACCTCAACATAGAGGTCGTAAAGATCACAAATCTTGTTCTCCAATGGTGTGTCCATGCTAAATTTCCTTCTAAAAACTCTTTCTTCAGAACCAATTTCTTGAAAATCATCAGAAGCTCTGGAATATGGCTCCACCATCTGAAAAACAATTATCCATTTTTCATTAAGAGCAGCACAATTTTCTCACTTTAGTTGATAATATAGAGTACTATCTATGAACAAGATGAAAGCCCATCATCTTATATACCAGGATGGAGAAAAGAAAAGAGAAAATAAGGAGAAAAATAGTAATGGAATCTACAATGAAGAAGTATTTAAACTAAACAATCCACATGAAAATAAGGAAGGATAAAAAAAGAAGAACAATAGCATAGGGCGAGAAGATGAGAAAAGGCATATTTTAACAGAAGTGCAGGCACTATGTGGAATAGTGTAGAACAGAAAATTTTTTGCTCTTGGTTACAAGCAAAGCAGAATAAACACTATTTTTCATTATAGAGTAAAGAAAAAAAAAGATAAAGACAGTTGAATCAGGATAAACTAAGAAAGGAAACAGAAACTAAAATGAAATAAAAATCAGAATAGTGAGGGGGAGGAACAGAGAGAGAAAGAAAGAGAATAAAACAAACCTTTGTCTCAAAAGAAGGAATTCTTGTCTTTATCATCTCAATGACTTCCTTCTTTATCTGCTGAAATCTATCATCTTTTTCTTGCTTTGCTGACACACCCATACTAATCATGACTTTGAGGTTCCTCTGCAACCAAAATTCTGCCTCAATATTTGAAGATACGTAATTTACAAAGAGGATCCAAATTGGTAGAACAACTTTATTGGAAAGGATCATTGAGAGAAAACAAGAGGATTTAGTCTATTATTAGGGGGAAAAAAAGGATTAATGCACAAAAGTTTACATAGTTTTGCACTGTTCCATTAATTCTTTTACCAGTTCTGCGTTTCAAAGCATAAAGATGATTACCTCGAGAATCTCTTCTAAAAGTCAGAAAACTTGGTCAAGTGGTATAGTTCTACAATAGGCTCCCCCAATGAACTTGGATTATAACCACAAGCAAAAAATGCTTCAAGATCACACAAATTTGATTGCATGATTCAAAACCCAAAACATATGCACTAATTACATTACAAACCCACCATAATTGCAGTTATAATGATCACGAGTAGTCAAATGTATGGTGTACCAACTTTTCTTCATTAAAACAAAAGAAACTACAGCACGTGAATTAAAAGCAAAAGCCAAGTCAGTAGAAAAGGTATATTTAACAGAAAGTATTTCTAGACTTGGGAGTTATCGGTATGTTGGCATGCAATCATAACATGATAATATTCCAAGCCCCTTTCAATCTTGATCTAGTAAGGGCAAAAAGTTGGAATTGCCATTGAAAATTTCATGAGTGTCATACTCATTCATAAAAAAGGAAAGATACCTTAAGTGTTCTTAGCTGTATTAAATGACCAAGGATGCTCATCAGGCGATTTAGTAACTCCTTAGAAACTTTCCCCTGGCTTGCCTGCTACAAATATCAAAAGAAAATGGAAAAACTTAACCTTTGTCTAAAGGAAAGATGCTATTTTAAAAAAATGACAATCAGAAAGTGAGTTATTTTACAGGACATAAAGTTAATGACAGTCCATACCGCTAATCTAGCAACTTTAGCAAGCTTGAGCTTTATTTCTCTAGGCAATCTCCTCTTAATCCCTTGGGATGAAGTATCAGCCTCTTGATTTTCCATAGCAGGCGGCCTTGCTGTGATATTTCAGACAGGAAAGAAAACGAATTTTACTTTAAAAGGAACCATTCATAATTAAATTGTAGAAGAAACACATATACACTTACATTCTGCAACCATCTTCTCTAGCTCCCTAATGGCCTTTTCAAGTACAGAACTTTTGGGCCTAAGAGTAGAACCATCCTTTTTCTGCATGTGTGAAGATTTCTGCATGATAGATTACACATAATCAAAACCAATATGATAGCATTAATATCTAATGCAATAGTAGTAGCTCACTTCTCTCTGATGAACAATAATTTGGAACATAGCAGGAACCTCTACTCCAATATTTTGCCCTACATGCACACACACTCACAAAGAGAGGTCTATGGGGCCCTTGAACTTTCCAGGGTGTTTTCAGTAGTCCACGTACTGTTCAGGTGAAATTTGACGGACCAATATAACAAATTAACCCAGAACTGTTTCAATTTTCCCTATCTTTATCACTAATGCGAAGCACCAATCTTTCAGACGAAGTGGATGGCATGTAAATCCATGTTCAAAGCTTTTATTATTGTAATACATACAGACACAGCCATCAAACTCCTATTGTTTTCAGATATTGTAGGTTGTCATTAACAGAAACCTGTGTTCATGTCAACACTCAAACTAGGTTATGCAGCTACTAATTATGACAAACAAGTTATTAACCAGCCAATATAAAATTGAGAAATGGAACAAATTATGAAAAAAAAATGTTGAAGATTAAAAACATAACTTACTGTTGAAAGCATAGCATGTTTGCTATCAGAAACATTAATGTCTGGCAGTTCACGGATGCCATTTTTTTCTTTCGGTCGAACTGATTGTTCAAGCTCGTCAATATTGCCAATTAGTTTTCCATGTTGGGATTTGGATTGTAAGTAAGCATTTTTATCATGGTATTTCTGATACAAAATATCAGAGGATCCAATTGCATCTTTCAATTTGCTACTGACAACATTTTTTGACAGCAGAAATCCCACTTTCGACTTTTCAATGTCCTTGAAATCTGCCAAAGGTACAGAAGTATCACCATTTGGAATTTTCAAATATGAAGAATCCAATGCTAGCGTTGTCTCAGAAGATTTCTTCTTGGAAGAAACACCAGAAAATGATAATTGATTCTGAGCCTTTAAATCCCTATATTGTTCATTTAATGGAGTCAAATTCTGAGAAGAATTAGAAATATCCTTCACAAGAGATGGTTCAGCCCTCCCTGCAGTCATCTTTGCTGCCTTTACATGTTTATTTGGCACACAACCTTCGTCACTCTCACCAGGAGGTTTTGCAGCGTCTTTTCTTCGCCTTTTCTTGGCCTGCTGGTTAGGTATCACAGGAGGTTCATTTCTTGAAAAAAGAAGGAAAAGAAATAAAAGAAATCAGGGAAGCGAAATTGGAAGAAATCAACTACTAATGAACTTTCAGCATGAAAAAGCATATAGTTTGATAAGGTAAATTAAAGATAAATCATGTGTACTAGCTTTACCCACATTGCTGTGACAAAAGAAACATAAAATAAATATTGATATAAGATTACTTTAGACAATAAGAGCAAGGGGTCCTTGACAACCACTTCAGTATTGTTGACATAAGTTTAACTTACTGTTTCAATTAAAGTTGCAAGCCTAATTGTAGGTACCATTTTATTTTGGTCTTGGAGCCAAATTTGTGCCCATTTAAGAGAAATAATTCATAAATTAACTTAGCTTTAACTGATAAGAGATGTATGGTTTCTTCTGGTATGTCATAGCATACATATGAATTGCCATCTAAACAGGATCATTAGTAAAGCTTTGTCACCAACCAATGGAGAAGAAGCAAAATGAAACCAGTCCATATAAACTCACATTCTTTCCAACTTTCCCTTATTAACAAAGAACCCATCATGTTTTATGGCTGAATTATCAACTTCAAAATACTCATCCTGCATAACAAGCAATGAAGCAACATTATAAAGCAATAAAAATACATTACATGGTCCTTGTTTCAAGAAGAACAGCACGACTGATGTTGCATAAAACCAACATAGACAGGCTAAAACTAGAAGTAATAGATTTTAGTACCCACCAGCTCGGCATCATCAATAAAAGAATCTTCTGTATCATACTGATCATCATCCGGAGTTTCATCCAGTTCTTCCTCGTCACTGCTATCTTTACCCTGAGAAAGAATTTCACCTCATATTAACATAAATTAATCAAAGTGCTTCTCAAAATACTCTCAAGCATAACAAAACATACAAATACCATGTAAAGACGCTCAATCTTCTCAATAACAGCACTGAATCGATTTGGAGGTGGTTCATCTTTCGCTTCTTTTTCAGCCGCTTGTCCCTAGATAATGTCAAGCATGATTAAGGATGGTCCAAAAGGAAAAAAGCAATTACTAGATTTTCTTTCACTCTCCCACATTTTCTTGGTAGCCAAACAATACAAACACATTCAAATATACCAAAATATTCAAAGCACAATTTCTTAAATTAAACGCGACAAAACTACTAAGTTAAACTTCATGTAAGCATGCACGTAAAAAAATTAAAAAATATATAATAAATTCAAGAGTAAAAAATGCAATTACGTAGGGATTGAAGAAGCGGCTCTTACAGGGTTGATGCGAGACTGGAGGTTAGGATGAGCATTAGGAGGCGGCTCAGGTGCTGGCGCCGCCACCACAGCCTCAGCGGAAGAAGATCCATTGGCCCGGTTGGCGTCTTTGACAAGCTTCCTCCAGGAAACATACGTGGTCTCTCCTGGTCGGAGCTCAACCGTGAAAACTTGCCGGTCACCAGCCTTCATCACCTTCGGCACGACCACTCTCGAGGAATCACCACCACCACTACCGGCTCCTCCTCCACCACCGGCACTCTTTTCTTCCATCAAGAATTCCGGTTCGGGTCACCCAATTGTTATCCCTAGGGTTAATTAAAACGAAAGAATATTCAAGAATCAGTAAAAGAAGGCTCTAATTTGGGACCTAGATTGGGGAATTTGATTGAGGAAGAGAATGAGAAAGGGAGCTGCGCGGGACAAAAAAAAAAAAAAGCGTTTCCCTTTGGGAGGGGTTGGGTTTTTTTTTTTTTTTCCTTTTCTTTTCTTTTCAATTGTGGGTTGTTAAAAAATTTTAATGGTTTTTTGGGCTAATTTTCTTGCGGATTTCTTTCCCTGAGAAATTCGAGGGAGAAAACGGAGAAAGGGAAAGGATGGGGTTACATGCAGATGAGATCATGACGGTCCGGATCTATTCAAGCCTGTGATTTAGTTTTGGGGGAGCAGGGCTCTAGGTCACATGATCCAGGTGCGTGGGCTAGACTCCCTAGCCTGGTTGAATGGAATATTGATTTGCTGGGCCAACTTAGTTTGGTTCAAACTTGAGTTGTTGATCCAAATCACCAAATTAATAAACCCATTTCAAAAAGAGCTTTTTTATTTATTTCCTTTTATTTATTTTAGTTAATCAAAATGCTGCTAATTTAAATTAATAAAAATTTTCATTTGTTAAATAAAATAAAAAAATTGAAGGATAACGAGAATGGTTATGTGAATTCTCTAAAATTGGAATTTTTAGGCAAATTTTAACAAAAAAATAAATGACAAAAAATAATTTTACCATTTTTAAGAAAAAATAGTCCATAAACAAATTTTTTAAAAAATTGCGTAATTGATATGATAAATGTAAATAAAAAATTAATTAATATCAATCATTAATATATATTATGTGAAAAATGATTTTAAAACTTTTTTTTTAATTTCATAATTTACTTTTAAACTTTTCCTCCTTACTACTTATCTAATTTAAAAGAACAATTACACATAAGTTATCTTAATTTTAAAACTTATATTTGTTGCATGTTATATTTTAAATATTTTTTCCTACAATGTTTTATTCTAGATATAATATATTTATATTACACATTCATCTATCATCTATCATTAAAATGAAATTTAATTACTTTGTTTAGTAGATTTACATGTATATTTGAAAGAAGTTTAAAGTGATATTTTTAATTTAGGTATCAAATTTTAAAATTAAGGATTGATGTGAGAATTTGTTATATATAAATATATAGACTTATTTTGATAAAATTTAATTTAATATTAAATTTATTTGTTTAATTTTGGGTTTATTTTATAATTTTATATTTGAGATATATGTATATTTTTATTCAATAAATTTTTAATTTTGTCTATATATTTTTACAATGCTAAAGCATTTAATAAGGGTAAATGTAATATAATGACAAGATTTTTTAATTATTTTACTCACTTAAAATAATTACATATAAATTATATAAGTTTTGAAGTGAAAGGAAAATTTGTATGCTCGTTTAAATGAATATAAATAGAGTATGCCACAAATTATGAATTTTATTATTAATAATCCAATCAAATTTCGCAAATGAATGTCTTGAGAACATGAACATTATTATATTTTTTTATATCACGAAATGCTCAAATACATTAGATTATATAATTAAATAAAAAATAATTTAAAAAACAAAAGATATCAATTACATTTGCAATTATATTTATGATATAAATTAGATAATTAATGAATAATAATTTTAATCTATGTTATTTTTATTATTTTATTTCATTTTTAGAATTATCATTATTAACAACATATAATTAGAGTGATATTAATATATATTAGGATATGGAAAAAACAAATTTTTTAATAAGAAAATTCATATTTTCAAATAACAAAAGCTATCTAAATAAAAAAAATTATCCTAACTGGGAACACTAGACAAATTACTAATTTATATAACGTCATTATTAGACAATATCCCTCCAAAAGCAAAAAAAAAAAAAAAATCATTAACTCGATATTTGGCTTTATTTAATTATTTTAAAAATGACATTTAATTAAAGTTTAAATTTTAATAGTTAATTATATATATCCTTTTTCTTATTTTACTAACCTCCTTTACAAAAAAGGTTTTTATGAGGTTGAATGAACGGTAAAAAATTGCATCAAGAAATTTTATCTTTTCAACTTACATGGAATAATTTATCTAAAAATATATATTTCTCAAAGACAAAAATAATTTATTCAAAATAATTCATAAAAAAAAAATGATTTTAAGATGCTTCCTTGAAGTATTTCAAAAATCTTAGCCAAACTGTCAGCTCTTTCCCTCCCCCTTTCTCCAGCTACCATGACCTCCACTGCCACCGCCGTTCTCTTCCCCACCCCACCATTTTTCACCCCAAAATACTCCTCGTCCCTCCTCCTCACCCGCTCCATCCTTCCCTTCCCTTCCCTCAAGCCCAAACCCCTTCACTTCCCGTTAACCCCCACCCTAAAACCCTCATTCCTCGTCCGAGTCGACGACGGCGACGGCGACGCCGATCCGGGAGGACCCAGCGACTACGACGCGGACGAAGAAGAAGTCGAACTCGACAACACGAAAGACTTTGAAGTCGAATACGACCCTTTAGAGGCCGCCTCTGTTGCTACCGCTTCCGCTACTACTGTTGACGTGGACATTGCCATTATTGAGAGTAAGAGCTTTGTGTCGACTCAAGGATGGGACTCGGATATGGTGGTGGATTATAGGATAAACGAGGAGGAGTTTCATAAGATCAGCTTATTGGATTGTGACTTTTTTATTCGGAAGCCACCCGACCCGGATAATGATGTCTATGATTTCAGGGAGGTTAGAGAGTTTTCTTTCATTTTAATTTTTTCCCTGTTGGTTTCGGGGGTTTTTTTTATATATGTTATGGATATTGGTAGAATTTTTTTTCTGCACTTGCATCGTTGTTTCTGATCGTTTTGTGTTACTTTTGTTGGTTTTTTGGATATGGGTTTTACTTAAATTTTGTTTTTTAAGCTAATTTTCATTATCCAAAGAAGCAGGAATGTCGTTCTACAGTATTTACAACCTGCAAATTACAGGAAAACCCAATATGCAATAGTATTCCATACAATTAAAGTAATAAGAGTGATAATGGCTTTGTCCCTAAGTTTTGTTATAGCCCAATTGAATTCCTCATTCCGGTTACCAACTTTCCTCTGGATAACTGAGATCATCAATGCCCTCTGTCTGGTTTCTTTAGAAAACGTGCTAAGCTAAAAAATGTGATCTCTTGTTTCTACCCCCTGTTCACAATGCATTAATATGAGTTTTTGGTTAGCTTTTTGTGTTTAATTCTTGTTTCTGGACTTTTAATGTGGTTTTCATCTTTATCTTTTTTTTTTTATATGGTTTTTCTTAGATGTATGTTACTCCACCGGATACGGATGTGTATTCCATTCCCAAGGTTCTGGCTCCAATGCCTCAAAAGGTAGTGTAATTGTTGATTTTTTTTCTTTTGGTTTTATTTTTTTTGGACATGAAATTTCTGATTCCTTATATAAAGTTAATGTAGCTATAATGTTCTGAGGAGGAAGAATAATGTGGCTATAATGTGTTATAGATTTGAATTGTTTATGATACTCTGTCTCATTTTTTTTTTTTATAATCATTTGACCTTTTTGGTAATGGCTACTCAAATTGGCATGCTTTAAATTTGTCTTTTGATTCGTTTTCATTAATGGGTGCGATTCTGTTTATCAAAATTACAGTACATCCGCTGTGCAATGAGTGATTATGGCTGCTACAATGTTACGGAACCACCCATTGATGCGCCTCGAGATCCACTTTATAAATCTGAGAAAGAGATCATGAAGGTATGACTTATCTGTTGCGGCATAATGTGTCATTTGTTTAACATGTGAATCCAATAGCCTTCTAGTTTTCACTCCCTCCTCCTGCAAACCTGACCCTTCCAAGATAAAAATGTACTTGATACAAGTGTATCTTTTCTAATTTTGTTTGTAGTCTGAATAACATTATGGGTAGCTATTCTTTAACTCGTTTTTATGTTGGTTCAAGAGCATTTGGTTTGGTTAATTTGAGTTGGTTTGACCTTTCTTACAAAAATATCTGTTATTCCTCAACAAAGCTATGATAGAACTCCATAATTTGCCTATGCTTCATTTTAGTGATATTAAAATAAAAGGCTAATCCAGGCTTTTAGATTTTATGCCTTCTCAACCCTTGAAGGTTATAATATTGCTAAGGGATGACATTTTCTTTACTCTTTAGAAAGAAAAAAATGTAAAATTGCTAAAGGGATTGGATACTACAAGCATGTTCTTGCAAGTATTTTTAGAAGTGTGATGCGCCCTTTTTCCTCCGGAGTCTAGTGTTAACTACCTTTGCTGACATTAGCTCTGTTCTTGATTAGTAGGCTAGGACTGCCTTTTTGAAGGGCTAGCAGTTATAGGTAGACTCTTGTCAATGTAATTTTCAGGTTTTTATCACCTTTTGGAGAGTTGGTTATATCTGTCTTTTCTGTTCTCTATAAGCTTGGTCCAATCTCATCTTTGGCTAATTAACTCGGCAAATCCTCAACCATTATGTGGGGTTAGCCATGTCCTATTATATGCAATCTTGCTCATCTAACTTATCTTTCTATGCTGTTTCCATTCATGATAAAGGCTTTCTAAATGCTTATCAATTGGACATAAGATTCAACCAGTTTATAGATTTGACATAAAGAGAGCTAACATCCCAATTATTGCCCTACTTTTTGTATTTGTCAATTGCAGCCTACCTTGTTGTTTGACATCTATTGAATAAATTTATAAGTTAGTCTGTTCTTTATAGCTCTGCAACAATTAGGATTTGGGATTTATTGAGAAATAAAAAGAAAAAAAAAGGGACATGCCAGAAGAACTGTGAAATAAGAATAAGCAATAGAAGAAGAAAGAAAATTGGGTGGAAGCTGGTGCTAGTATGCAAATTACAACTTAACCTTGATGTGATACCAAAACAAAGATATAAGTCAGATTCACAAATTACAGAATTTAGGAATTCGGAACAATCAAAAATCTTCCTCTCATTTGCAATACATGGGAATCTGTCTGTTATCTCAATCAGAGGTATAGGATCATTGTTTTTCTTTGAGCAATATATGGCTGGCTGCTTTTTTATTGCAGGTTTTTTTGACAAAACATTACAGGAACCGAAGGTTGAGTGACCCAGAATTTGTGCTAGACTTTGAGGAGATATATGTGATTGATTCAAAGACCAAGTCAATTACAAGAGCAAAAGTTTTGGTAAGAAATTTTGTAGTTAAATCTACATTGAATACTCTTCTTTTGCACATGAGGCTACAACAAAATTTGTGTCTTCCATTCTCTTTTTGGTATCTTTCTGGTTTAGATTAAGTAATTTTTAGCCTTGTGGGTTCAGATAAGAAATATTCCTCTGCTCTTTTTTTTTTTTTAATTTTATTTTATGACGCTTTGCATTGTAAGGGTGAAGATGCAGTCTTGTTCTTATCCTTGAGCTTGCCCTAGAACCTATTTCAAGGACAACTTGAACATTATAACATATTAAACAATGACTGCTGGTTCAAGCAAAAAAAAAAAAAGAAGAAGAAGAAGAACAACAACAACAACAAGTGGCAACAACTGAATATCACAATGTTTCTACATTTCTTATGATATATAAATTGGTAAATAATGCTAAAATACCCCCAAAAAGAGCCTCCTAATTGTGTATGGACATGTTTAACTTGGCAATAAGACTTGTACTTTTTTTGGTCTTTTTTTATGGTCATAAGGAATCCTCCTCATCCTACATTTAAAAGTTAACATGCGATCCTTTTTGGATGGTTGCAGCTCATTCTGTGATTTGCCATGTTTTAAGTTATTGATTCTTTCTATAGGTCACAGTTCCAGGAGGAAGAAACCGGGATAGAAAGAGTGACCTGCTTGTTATACGTGATAACGGAAACTCCTTCAAAATTATTCATGCGGTGACTCTCCATGCTCCAAATCACTTTTTGTAGTTGCCTGTTTTACATTACCTAATTACTTTTCTTTTCTATGCTTTCAGAGTGAAAGAGACGATCCAACAACTGTAATAGAAAGGGAAGAGTGGGCCAAGAGCAGGCAAGACATGGAAAGACATCTCAGAAAGCTACGGGACTTCAACATTTCAAATTGGTTCTAATCCAGTAACATAATTTAGAGGTTGCTTCAAGAAGAGAATCATGCAACAAGTCCAGATTATGTGGATGTGTCAGTGTGATAGGAAATCGAAGTTTGAACTTGCAAAAAAAAAAAAAAAATTGAGAGCAAAAAATGACTTCCTTCACCAGTAGTTCCCTGCTGAAGCTGAAATACCGGATGTTCTTGGGGCACCTGCCCTGTTTTATTTTGTTGTATGTTGTTGTAGTTAGGAGAACTTGTAATTATTGTTCTTGGTGCTCTTTTGATTTTTCCGGATTCTACACGAGCTTGCCAACTTAAAAAATGTTTTAACAAATTGACCTTATGTAGAAGTTCTTCCATAAAAAGGCCTAAACATTTTATTAATAAAAAAATGAAATTCAAAACAAATTAATTGGTAATTCAAATATAGCTAAATTATTTTTCGAAAGATCATAGTAAAGTAACTTTTTTTTTTTCCGAATTTGATGAGGTAGTGTGTAAATGATCCTGTTACTCTTAACACAGGATCGAATTCCCTTTTCTCTAAGTAAAAAACATTATTTTTCCAAAAGAGGGAAGGCCAAGATAAAAGAGGAATGAGTGAACATGTACATAATTTTTAAATTTATATAATGATTTATATAAAAATTATATGTTACAATTTGTAACATGAAAAATATAAAAATATCTTTTTGTTATTATTATGTCTATATATAAGTTTTGTTAAAATTTTAAAATGTATCATTTTTATTTTTTTTGTATCGTATTTATATTATATTACCGTATAATATTTTAAATTAACATATTTAAATGAACTACACTGTACATATTATAATGTAGAAAACTAATGCATATTGCCTCCCTCGTCAAACAATACACTATCCTAATTCCTATGTGAATTTTCCTTTCTGAAAACATTTCCAAGCAGCATTGGGATAGAACAGTGCCAACATTTATCCAACCCAATTCCTAATTAAGACATAATAATTTTAGTATTTATGTTGTGTAAAATATTAAAATTTATATATTTGTATAATATTTTATATGAACATTACATATTACAATATTTTGTTTTAATATGAAAATATAAAATATATTTTTTATTTTATTAAATCCATATATAATTATTATTAAAATTTTAAATTATGTCATTTTATGTTTTTTTATATTATATTTATATCGTATCATTGTATCATATTTTTAATTTTTTTATGAATAACCTAACACTTTAACTAAAAATCATATATACTTTTTTCGTTTTAACATTTCTCCATTATTTATTTACATATTCAGTTAAAAAAAAAAACTTTCTTTGATTTTAGATTTTTTGTCATATCTCTTTGATTTTTATTAGACAGTTAAGATATAATTAATTTTGTTCCCAGTATGATATGATTAGTTTATTATATACAGATCGTATTTAGTTTCCATCACTACAAACCCTTAACAGGTAGTATTTTTTATTTCAAAGGCTTCATTATATTATGGTATTAAAAAAAAATCATAATTTAGAATAGAATGGAGTATTGCAAATTTAAAAATTCAAATCTTAAATTTATTAAATATTATTTTAAAAAATAATTACATGAATTAAACGAAATGCATACCAATTTCTTTTCTTTCATTTTAAGTATCAAGCACATCAAAGCCAAAGCCGCTTTAAAAAATCTTTGTTGTTCCCTGCTCAATCTCATCAGTTGTTCCCTGCTCAATCTTTGTTTTTAACCATTAGAGCTATCCTTGTATTAAGACTATTACAGTTATCACACAGAGAAAACACCAGAGACCAATGGTCAACAAGGTGAAACCAAAACTAACCAAGCCATTTCTTTTCAGAAAGAAAAAAGAAGGGAGGTGGGTTGGCCTCGTTAATAACCCTATATATATATTATAACATAAAGCATATCAATCTCATTTTGTTTTTTTTTTTTCTTTTGCACATATGGACATCCCTGATATGACAAGGAAAAATTTATGCATATATTACTGTTTATAAATTGGTTCTTAATTGATGATATAATCACTATTAATTTGCTTATGGTCTATATAGTAGTTCTTATATTCTACTTCTAGACACTAAATTACTAAATTCTAGTGATGGTTTATAAGATGGTACGTATATAGGGGAAAAATAAAAAAAGAAAAAAAGTGATCTTTCCGTATGTTACAAATGTGTGGTAACCAATCTCACGTTATAATCATAGTTATTAGGACTGGATAGGATCACTGGTCGAATCGTTTGAATTGGTGATCCAATGGTGAAATCAATCCAATTCTAATCGTTCTCGTAATTAACCCATAAAAAAAGCACTTGGCAGGGTGGAGAGCTCTCTAAAATTTTGAATTTTAGTTTGTTTTTCTTTGCAGGTGATGGTTCCAGGATCCTTTCTGGATTGAAAGAAGGATTGAAAGCCACATATTGAAACAGAGCTTTGGAAGAATATATGCTCTTGCTGTTAAAAAAGATGGATATATCAAGGAATTTGGGGAAGGGGAAATGGAAATTGAACTGAGGCACAATGTTTTTGATTGGGAGTATGATCAATGGGAAGCCTTTCTGAAGACAATAGACTGTCTTTTTATCGACTTTGGCTCCTGATAGATCCATTTGGGCACACTCAACAAACGGTGTCTTTAATCCTAAATCATTCAGACTGGAGTTAGAGAAAATCTCATCCCATGCGACATCGCTCGAAAAGTTCATTTAGCAAGGTGTGGCACCACCTAAAGTTGAAATCTTTGCGAGGAAAGCTGTGAAAGGATGCATTCCTTTCAGGAACGTGCTTCAAAGTAAAGGCTGTCTAAGGAAGGCGGAGAATAAATGTCCTTTCTGCGAGGGGATCGAAACTGTTAATCATCTGTTTATTTCCTGCCACTTCTCTTGAAATATCTGGAACCGGTGTTGCAAGCAGTGGAGCATAACAATCCCAGGAACTCTAAGGCTTTTACTTCAATCTTGGAATCAACTTGCAGTGCAGAAAACCGACAAGCAGATTTGGGGAACGTTGCTATATGTTGTTATTTGGTCAGTCTGGCTAGCGCTCAACGAAAGGATCTTCAGCCAAGAAGTTCTCTCGTCCGATGATCTCTATAATTTGATTTGTTTTAGACTTGGATGATGGATGAAAGCTAAGTTTCCTAAAACAATCTTCACTTCTCTGGACGTCGTATCAAACATCCAAAATCTGAAAGTGCGGCGACATGTCAAACTAGACAGGATAAATATTAAGTGGATCCCCCCTCCTGAAGGTGTATGGAAGGTGAATGTTGATGGCTCCGCAATTGGTACGGTCACAAAGGTCAGGTTCTCGTGCTTTCCTGCAAATACATAGAAATTCAATATTCAAATTTTGCTTTTCTAGAAGCTCTCTTGATTATTCTTGATGCTAACATAGACCGCTTTCGGGAAATTATTGTCGAAACCGATTCGTTGGTTGTTACCTCTTGATTGAATTCAGTTTCGAAAAGTCCATGGAAGTATAATAACATTATAAATAGGTTATATCATCTTTACGCTTGTGTAAAGAAAATCTCCTTTGTGCATACATTGTAGGAGTATTGTAGCATGGCTTTAGCCTTTATATTTAAAAAAAATAAGCATAAAAAAATCAAATGAATTTTGTTAAACCAGTCAATAATATATTTTACTAAAATGACTTTAAAACCATGATTAGTTTAACTTTTCAAAAAAAATTATGAATTTTTTTGTCATTTAACCAAAATAATTCATCTTAAATTTTTAATATTTTAAAATTTGAAATTTATGTTACATTTTTTTTTGAAAGCTAAAAAAGAAGAGTTAAAACTAAAAATTAAAATTAAAAAAATAAAGATATGATATCTTATGCATGAAATGAAAAACCCTAGGATAGAACTTACATGAAGTTTTTTTAGGTGAAATTTGTGAAGTTTTTTATTAAAAATAATTTAATAAAAAATTCAAATCGATAGATTAATAGAATTCAATATGAAAATCAATAATATATAAAAAAATATTAAAAAATATTATTTATGATTCAAATTTGATAATACTTATTCAAGAGTAAAAATTTTGTCAATATTTTTACTAAAAATATCTGTCTAAAAATATATATATCAAAATTTATTATTATTTTTTAAAATTTTGTATATTTAATCTATGTAACAAAATGTTTTAATCTATCATTTTGATTTTCAATTTTAAGTTTTATTTAATCATTTTTAATAAAAAACTTCACAAACCTGTCTTTTAAATTTTTCCCAAAAACCCTAACCCTTGCTTTTCTAGTTTTCTTACACATTTTTTACTGGATATGAAAGACCAATTAAGACAAATGGCACCATTTTTAGCCGGCCAAAATACACGAAGTCTAAGCTTCATTGGTTTATCCTTCAAGTTTTACTAGTTTTTTAGTTTGGATCTTTGAAGCTTAAAGGTATTTTTTTTTTCTCTTTTTTTAATTTATTTTTATGTAATTGTCTTTTTTTTTTTATATAGAATTCACATCTTGATTTTTTATGCTATTCAATTCTACAATAAGTTAATTAGAATTATTTATAAATTGGTGAAATATTTTTAATGTATTTATAATTTTTTAAAACTATTTTTGTTGATCCCAGAATTGATTCAAATGACTCAACCAACCGGTGATCCGGTAACCCAATATCTTAAACGAGTTATTGTCTTATTCAGGTTTTCGCCTCAAACTCCTCTCGCCTTCCGCCTGCAGCCAATGCAGCCAAACTTGCGGGAGATGATCTAAGAAGATTGTGGAGGTTGGGGCAGGTATCTAGCTACCCGAAGACTGGAATTCTATAGCCTGCATATGCTTTCTGATAATAATAACTTTAATTTTCTTCATATTTCATGGTTTGTGATGATTGATCTTAAACGCATTAATTTACCTCAACTTGTTAATTGTTAAGCTGTATTACTACTATCAACTATGAACTTGATCATTCGACTATCACTATATCTAATTTTGAGGCCATAAATATGTATGTATGCGTCTGTATATTGGTATATTTGTGTGTTAGTATCATCAATTATTGCTATAATTAAGAAAGTGGGATTCAAAACAAATGATTTATTAGTTCAAATTAATCTAAACTATTTGTCGAATTAAAATTAAAATACCGAAATTAGCTTTTTCAAAAGGGGATGGGAATGATTGAATTTTATGGGTTTGAGAACAAATCAAAATCAATATTATACTTTTTATATTTTATACATTTATGATAAGAATAAGATATACGAATTAATATAAGTTAACTTTACAGTGTTGCATAATGTTCGAAACTAATGCCTGTTGTCTCCCTAGTCAAGCAAAAGCATAGATCCCCATCTGCCCGAGCCAATTCCTAGCGCTTTTGTTTATGAAAGGACTGGATACTTTTTGACTCATGGAGAATCACACATCTTATAATGTGTTTGTTTTTTTTCCTTCTCAACCTTTGGCTTTAATTCAGCTCCATTACTTATTCACACATTCAGTTTTATAAGAAAATTTCTGTTTGATTTTGATTTGATGGTTAAGAAATGATTTATTATAGATTACTACCACTATTACCGATTTCAAAGGCCCCATAGTATGACACGTGTCCTTTAAACATTTAAACATGCACATCAATTTCTTTTCGTTTCAGTTTATGTATCAACATAGCCACCCTACAAAATTCTTTGTTGTTCCCTTCTCAATCTCATCAGTTTCCCCCTAGTCTTGTCCAAATTTCCATTTCAAAAGCTTTCGTTCAATTAATACTACGAGGTAGTATCACATAGAGAGGATCATGAAGACCAATGGTTAACAAGGTGAAACCAAAACTCACAAAGCTATCAGAGTTGTTTTTGTTAAGGAAAAGACAGGTGGCTTAGCCTTATCAATAACCCTGAAACAAACATGTCCCTACTGTGACATCAAGAAAGTTTTCTATCCTCCAACCTGATGTAGAATGTTTCCCTGTTACTTTTCCTCTCTTATCTTTGTCTTTAAACGTTATTTTCTGCTCCATTCTTCATCATTTTACAAGCAAATTAAAGCAAAAAAGAAAAGAAAACAGAAGTGCAAGGAGAGAGAAAAGATGGGGAGAGGCAAGATTGAGATTAAGAGGATTGAGAACTCAAGCAACAGGCAGGTTACTTATTCAAAGAGAAGGAATGGGATTATGAAGAAAGCTAAGGAGATTACCGTGATGTGTGATGCTAAAGTTTCTCTTATTATCTTTGCTAGTTCTGGGAAGATGCATGAGTATTGCAGCCCTTCCACTACGTATGATGCTTTATTCTCCCTTGTTTTCTCACTCTTTTTTACTTTCTTGGTTTTGCTTCTAACTGCAAGGAATTTTTTTTTTTTTCATTGGGTTTTCTGAACTTGCTTGTTCCTTTTGATTTTTTGCAAAAAAAAAAAAAAAAAACCTCATATGATCAAGATTGATTGATATTTTGGACCAATATCAGAAGACTTCAGGAAAGAAGTTGTGGGATGCTAAACATGAGGTACTTTTGATTCTTTTTCTTTGTTTCTTTTGATTAAAATTTTCTTTCATCTTCTTTTTCTATCTGTTGTGACCCCTGCAAAGGGCATCTGCTATTCTCTGGCATGTACCGGGAAAATGACCCTCTTCTTGCTAAGAAATATATAAAAAAATGAACTATGAATTCCCTGAATAGATCTACAAATGGGATGAATTGATGTGCTGCTTTAGCCCTTTCTCTCTTATGCTTATATTTTTTTGGTTGAAAAGTATCTGAAATGTAACATCATATATCAACAGATATGGTAATAAAATGTTATTCTCCACCTTCCTTTTCCTTGTAAAAACTGAAAGAACTATATGGGATTCAGTTTAAAGTCATAAAACAACAATAGATGTAACAGATCTCCAAGTAAGATCTACCTAGTTCATGATGGAAGCTCTAGGGTTTCTTGGTCTAAAGCATGAATTTAAGTATTTAACCAATATACCAATATATAATAAGCTCATATATAGCTATGATTTTCTTGGGAAAGATAAACAAACAGATTTTTTTTTCTCTTAAAACAAAAAACTCACTGCAGAACCTCAGCAATGAAATAGATAGAATCAAGAAAGAGAATGACAACATGCAGATTGAACTCAGGTATATATCTATACTTTTTCAGCTTTGTTTCTTTGGCATCTCTTTATCTGTCTCTTAGTCTTATATGTTTGAAGTATTTTCCTTAGGCATTTGAAAGGGGAGGATATCACCTCTTTGCCTTACAAGGAGCTGATGGCCATTGAGGATGCTCTTGAGCACGGCCTTACCTGTATCCGTACCAAACAGGCCAGTATATTAGTTACTTACATTAATAACACTCTATTTTCCCTTAACTTCCCCATATATGCATGTAAGTTAAAGCCTATCAATCTCATTTTGGTTCCTTTTTTTTTTTTTTGTACAGATGGACGTCCTTGATGTGACAAGGAAAAACGTATGCATATAGTATTAATATAATTACCAGTAGTACAGTATTTTTGTGATTATAATTTACTCTTAATTGATGATAGAATTACTATTAATTTACTTATTCGCACACACACATATATACATATATATTCTTTAATTGGCATCTGTTAACTGAGAAGATTATTTGCCTAAGTGTACACTTTTGGTTGTGCTTCTCAGACGAAATTCTTGGAGGAGGACAATAAGCAGCTCAACTTCATTGTGGTATTTACTCTCCTAAACCGCATCTATCTTTTCCCATCCAAAGTTCAGAAACTCAGTTTAATTAATTCTCCTTGTAGACCTAGTATTTTTGTTTTTTAAAAAATTATATAGCATATGTTTTAATGGAGTGGGCACCGCACAGAAATTAGCACTTGGTGAAGATTTTTTCTGGCGTTTCACTAATAGGGTGATCATAACTTGAAAGTTTTGGGATTAATTTGTGCATGTAATTAAAGAAGCCGTTATGAAATGGCAGCAAGGGCAGAAAAAAAAAAGATGGGGACTGGGGAGGGGCAGAGAAAATGTCTAATTAAGGTCAGCTTTCTCATACACCTAGTTTCGACTTTCATCGAATATCGATAGGGTTGTCTACACTTACCAGACAAATTATGCTAGTTTTCAGGAATAAAAACGAAATTAGAGAAATAAAAGTGGTATTGGGTTCCCATAAGTTGGGATTAATTGAGTGGTGCAATGTCATGTTAGCTCTAGAGTCCCAGTAGCCAACTAAGATGCAAACAAAGCACAATGCATATTGCAGCACCTTGTTGAGGTGACATATTTCCTCAGAGGAGCATATAGTTCTTCTCTAAAGCAGTACAAAAGAATATGAGCCCCAGGCCTAGGAAGCTAGGATCTTTCTAGATCAGTAGAAGGCTAAAGGTCTTTGAATTCTTCCTCTTGTTTATCCCTCTATATGTAAATCTTCCACTTTTTTAGACGCCAAATAAAGTTTCATTGGCATGCATGTTTACATTTATATACTATTTTTTAGATAATTAAAATTTTTGCATATATTGTGTAATAATTATATGTTCTTGTCTCAAACTCGTAGCCCCCATAGTTTGCTGATATTCATGAATGGGTATTGTAATGAACAGAATCAACAGCAAATAGCTTATGATAATGCAAGAGAACAGATGGATGGTGGATGCCAGCGAGCCCGGGAGTACATCTCGCGGATGCCTTTCGCCTTCCGTGTGCAGCCAATACAGCCAAACCTACAAGAGAGGATGTAATAAGATTGTGGCCTAGTTAGCTGAAGCCTGAAATTCTTTCTAGCTTGCTTTCTGATAATAAATATACATGTTACTTCCAGGGATTGTGATGATCTTAAACTCGTGCATTTACCTTATGAACTTGTAATAATTGTTAACCCGTATTACGAATTACAATATCAACTATGAACTTGATTTGTGGACGATTGCTATATCTACTTTTGAGTTTCTTTATGATCTATATAAAGAGACAAAAAGAGAGAGCCATGGCTCAGCATGGCAGTTAGCTTTCCCTTCTCTCGCCTGTTGTTCCTCCACTTCAAGCTTTCCCCCCTCTTTTTCAAACTTTCCCTTCCTTTTACAAGTGACAACCTGACCCCTTGCACCGAAAAAATCATTTTACTTTGTCCGCCGTTATCGTCACCATTTGCAACAAGGATCCAAAACACTCAATCCCTTTTCAGATTGAATCCACTTTTCAAAACCCTAATAGCATCATCAAGCATGATTTCAGTCAGACTGGGTTCCTGGTAAAGTTTAAATTTTTACAAATTAGCGGTTATTTGAATAATTTTTTTGAAAATGAAATTTTAGGTAAAATTAGAGGTAGCAAAATAAGCTGGGTTTGCAGTGTTAATATTAGGCACAGTGGCGGCAGTAAATGCCAATCCAGCCCACCATAACATGACTCGACCCAACTTTCTTAAGGGTAGGTCCAACACGGCTTTTGACTTGAATGCGTTATAGGTCATGCCTTGCCTAATCCAACATGTAATGGGCTGGGTTAGACTTATTAAGTTATGCATGCCTAATCCAACATGTAGTGGGCTGGGTTAAACTTATTAAGTTATGCATGTCTTGATTAATAACAACAACAACAACAATAATAAAATATGAAAAATAAAAATAAAAATAATTAAATTTTTTTAAAATTGAATAAAATGTTTAAATTTATATTCTTTTCTTAAAATACAAAATAAATTTCACGATAAAGTCTTTAATAGGAGTGGTTTTTCTTAAGTTGTACAAACAATCTAAAAGACTTTTGAAGTTTTCTAATATTTAAATAATGGATAAGAGAAAAATAAAAAAATGAAGTTGGTTAAAATAAAAAAAGATTAAAGGAATTACATTTGAACATTAAATTAAGATCATTTTATCATGGTTAAAAGAATAACATATGATTACTAAGTATCATTATTTCAATAGGCATTGTGGGATACTAATATATTTTCTGCGCGTAATCGTATTTTAAATCTAAATTTGTTTTTTGTAGACAAAAAGTTATTTTTAATAAAATTTAATTAATTTTAGAATTTAATTAAAATGGTAAGTTGTTTTATATAACCAATCATATGCCTAAAAAATTTTTATGATGACTATTTTTTTTCAACAAGGCAACTGAATTCTTGGAGGTGCACTTGTGACGATGGACATAAAGATTAATGCTAAGTTATTCTTAATTAATTATTTGATTATTTTTATCATTTTAAAAAGCTTCAAAATGTAATTTACACATCACGTGGAAAACAAATATGAAAAATGCATTTGAATATATATATATATATATATATATATAACTGTATATAATATTAGTCCCCATCTGATTTGAAATTCATAGCTCATCAATGTCATAAAAAAATGTTTGAATAATTTTAGAATTAAACACTTTCCAGAAGCTTTTTGAAGACAAATATGATCCAACTTCTTGAACACAAATAAAAAAACTTAACGTTATGTTTGAATACATATAAATAAAGGAAATGAAAGTTTTTTAAAGAAAGAAAAACGTACATGTACACCTTGTTTGGATAGTTAAAATTAATAAAGAAAGGAAATGAAATGAATTCTAACAACCATTGTTTGGATAAATAGTGAAAAGGAAAAGAAATAATTCATTATAATATTTTTTTCAATTATTAACTTTTTTTTATAAAGTAACATATAATATACAAGTATATCTTTATACTACCTAGCTTGTATAAACAAATCTTTCTAAACAAAATTGAGCATGTTTAATATGGTAAAATATATTAGTTAGTTATTGATTTACCCTTAATTTTATGTTTAATTCAGTTTTTTAATTTATTATGAAAATAATTTAGCTTGTTTTGTTGTTTAAACTTGAAAAATCATAAAATATTTATAAACTGTAATGTTATATAAAATACTCGTAAAAAAAATTATTTTTGTAGGAAGTGTTAGTTATATAATCAAATCTAATCTCATAATAAAAATATTGATATAATAGTCTTTTTATAAAAATAATTTTTTTTTACTTTCCTTTTTTTAGCTTTTCCCCTAAATTAGGGTATTAAAAAAGTGAGGATTAGAAAGGAAACCAAAGGATATTTAGTTTCTACCTCTTTACTTTCCTTTAAATTAAAAGTTTATCCAAACGAAGAAAGAGTTTTTCTGTTTCCATTACTTTCTTTTATTTTCCTTTCCTTTTCTTTCCATTCCCCGCAATCCAAACATAGTGTAATCCAAAGGTAAACCCTCTGAAAAAGAATTTATCAATTTCTCACCAACCAAACTAAAAAGTTAACTCCCTTAAAAACCTTAATTTTTTTTTCTAAATTAGAGAGACAAGAAAGAAATAAAGAGAAGGAATAAAGATTAATAGAGTTAGAAAAAGAGTGTTTCTTTGATTTAGCAAAAGATGTCTGTGATAGTGTGTAAAAGTAAGAGATCGTTCTTCGAAGATATCTCATCGTTGCTATCGGCTTCTGTCTCTAAGAAGCTAAGACCCTATTTACCTTTATTTATTTTGTCTATTCGTTTTGCTCTGTCGCTGTCTCTGTGCAACTCTATTCTCAATGTTCCTTCTTAGTTTATTCTACATGCAAGGTATGGCATGTTCCATGTATAATTTGTGTTTAGGTATGTGTTGTTTTATTTTTTCAATTAATTATTTCTGTTTTCATACTTTGATTTCTTTGCATGCGTTCATGAAAGTTTTTTCTTTTCATGTGGTGATGGGGTTTTTTTAGTATTAGTTTCATGTTTGTTTTTATAAATATTATATCTCCAAATTTCATAAGATTTTACCTCTAACCCTAGGAGGAGTAACAATGTTGGGCAAAGGTAAAGATGGTCAAGAGACGAGACCCATATTACTGGAGGTGAGATGCATTCAGTAACATTGTTTCTTGCAAGGTGTAAATTTCGATCAAAACTTAAAATGTGGGTTTGAAGCTAAGATTCTTGTAAGATCAAAGGCATAACCTATGTATTTCACCAATTTATGTTTCAATATGAATTTGTTTTGAGTTTCTATAATGATGACAATTTCATGGGTAACCTTCTTATAAATTCTAATAGGTAATTTTTGTTTTTTTATCTTTTTTAAGAAGCATAGATTTTTAAGTTTGATATTTAGATTTTTGGGTACCCATTTGACTACATTTTATTTTTTTCAGTTCAAAGGTTGTAGAAGTTTGTAATTTCTCACTTAACTTAATCTTGATTTGGAGTAGCTCTTATTGTTCTTCTTTGTGGGATTTATGTTGATTTTTATGTTTGTTACCTTGCTGTAATATATGTTACTTATGCCTTGGATTAATTGCAAAATAAAGCAATTTCAGCTGCACTTAGCAATATATTCAGGATTATAAGTTAGCACCCAGTGATTAGGCATGAAGCATTTAAAACTCTCGATTCCATTGCAAGTAAGATTATGTGTCTATTATGTTTATTTAATTGCCTTAAAGTTTATTGCCTGTTGGTAGATTGTGGTATCATTTATATTATTGTGTTAGAATAGTAAGAAGATCATAAGCCTAGCCATATATTAAAGTTTAAGTTTCATATACTTTCTCTAACCCTAACCAAAGAGAAAGATTCACTTGAAATACATTTATTATATAAAAATTTTTAATATATAAACAATTATTAGATAATAAAAAGATTATTTATTTTAATATATGCATTATTATATTTAAGTAGTCTCAAGATTAAAAGTTTTCAAATTTATTGTTCGTGTCATTTATGTTTTAAAAAAATAATTAAATGATAAATTTGGGTTTTGGGTAGATAAAAGATGAGTGAGGATAGAGGAATTGAGAGAGAGAAGAGAGAGATGGAGAGAAAGAGAGAAAAAGTGCTATCTTTCCCTTTTTCTTTCTCTTTCATGTGTTGAAACTTCTGGATCTTTAAGGTTTCATTGTTGAAAAAAAATATATTGAAATTTTTTGTAGGTACATTCCCATTTTTGGGCCGATCACTTAGAGAAACAAACAAAAGTGTATAATAATTGTTAGTTTTAAGAGACGAATGATACTATTTTTTTTTCAAAATAGGTTTTTTTCAATAATTTTTTTTGGAGAAAATATTGAAGCTCAAGGACATGGTTTTTTCATGGATTGCTAACCAAAGATAATAGTTTTGAACTTTGAAAGAAAATAGGGAAAAGGAAAAAATAGCAAAAGAGTAATGTTTCTTTTATAAATATGGTGGATTGCTTAAGGTCTATGACTAATGTTTGATCAAGGTTCTTTTTTTTATCAGGTATGAGACTATTGCGAAAGATTTTCTTTTGGGTTTGATTTTATGAGTTTTATTTATTTTGTTACTATATGTAAAATATGCAATTTTATTTTTATTTTTTAAGGTAGACAAGGAAACCCAACTTGGATTTCTTGCCATAATCAACAAATTAACACTAAAAAAAAGAGAACTAAAACAATCCAATGCTTTCAAGAATGATTGTTGGTGGTAAAAAGTTTTTGTTGCATGCAAGAGTCCCGTTGTTCGATTAGTTTTTTCATCTAACTGGTGATTGTACTCTAACAACCTGTCATTCTGGGAACTATTGGATGCTTAAACATTCATGTGTCATTACAAGCTCTTTCAGAAAAAATTCAATATAGGAAATGTGTGGCAAAGTGTAAATTTCAAGTTTCTAGATGCCTATAGAATTGTCATTAAAAGACATGTATTATTGGTTAGTTTCGTTTCAAGTATAGTTTGTTGAAGCATTTGTTGCATTTTATTTTCATTATTGTCTTGAATTTTGTAGAACAATGATTGGTTGATGGAGTTGTTGACATACCCTATAGTTGATGAGTCAATCAAGAAAAAAGTAAAAATGAAAGCTAGTCGGTCCATCAACCAATGTGGTTATTATTGATTATCTAGATATATTTTATAAAATGTATAAATTAAGGTTTAGAATATGTGTCTGAAATATACATTGCTTTTGGATCCCTTAATAGTAATTTCTTTTGAAAAATCTTCTTTGCAAGTTTTTCCCCTGTAATTACTTTTTGCTTATTAATTTTATAATACATGAGCTTCAAGTTTTATCCTTGATGCAAACTAAAAGAATACAGTCCTCAACTGAGCAAAAAGCAAATGATAAAAAGGTATTACTCTCTATTTCCTTTCACTTATATAGCATGACCATTTGTTTATTTATGTGTTAAACTTACATTGAAACACGAGGAATTGACTATTCAAGCTTGGAAGAAAGATTGGTAGTGGCTCTTTTGGAGAGCTCTATTTAGGTATAATAATCCAAAGATCTTTGATAGCTTTATATTTTTTTATGAAAAATATGTATTGTTTATTTGTTAGCATTGTGCCTTTTTCTGATTTTGTTAAAGGGTAAATGTGTAAATTGGAGATGAAATTGCTATCAAACTAGTATGTGATATTTTCTTAAGGATGTGTTTTTGGTTGTGTTTTGTTGGTATATTGATGGAATAGTTTCTAGCTATGGCATAGTAATGATGCAACAAAGGATTACTTGCTTAAAGAAGTTGAGATCTTGAAGACAAAAACTCATCAAAAGAAAACCTACTTGTATCTGTAGGATAAGGTATTGTTTGTTATAGTTGGTAAAAAAATTAGCTGTTACATGCCATGTTAATGAGACTTAACATCCTGGAAGGGACATGATGTATCAGTTTTACTCTATTATTTTTAGTCTGTACAATGAAGTTGATCATCTCTACATTTTTATACTTGTTTTGGATGTGCCAGAAGCTTACATTCTTTGTTGTATTTTCAGTTGTAGATGTTGTTGTTAGTTATTAGCTTATTGATTGCTGCGTGTTAGTATTATATGATGATCTTGATATATTGATGAGAATGTAATTCTTTTTGTAGCCATCGAATACGAAACATTATGAGTCTCTTCGCAACATGGCAATGGAGATTCATGCTTATGCTCATGATGCTCATGTTTTAACCACTTGTTATTGTGGTATGATTTCACACCCCACTTTATTAAATTTTTTATATAACATGTTAACTATCTCTTTCATAAGTTATAATTTGCCCTTGAACTAGTGTATGCTAACTGAGTGAATGTGGAATCAAATAGTTGTAGCCCAATATCATTGACTGTTAAAGGTTTATTGGTCAGCTGTTCTAATTATCTTGCTATACTATTGAAAGCTATGGACACCATGACTGAGCTTCAAGATTTCAATAGTCTTTTGCTATTTTGACCTTTTAGGATTAAACTATAAAATTTCAAGTTGTTAGCAAGGCATTTTTCTCTAATCAATTGTAATATGTCACCTGGTTTACCTTTTTTTTTTTTTATGTAAGGCCAAATGACACTTTTTTTGCACTAATTCCTTTCGAGGCTTTTGTAAAAGTGCCAAAGTTCTTCTGCCCACAAACCCAAATATATTGTATAAGGTATTTCATGTTTATTATTGTTCAAATGATTCTTGTTTATCCTCAAGATAAGTAAAATTTATGGTTTTTATGCAGTGAGTGGATATTGTTACTGCTTATTGGCTGATAATTATAGTAACTAGCATGTTGTATGGGGTTGATGGTTTTTCATTTACACCTTGGTTGGTAATTGTAGGATATTGTTTTGTTTATTGCAGTACTGCTTCGTGTTTCTTGATTTATATCTTTCATTTGAATATCATGTTTATACTGGTTATCTATATATATGAAGCATTGGTTATTGAGGTGAATTATTGATTGTTTGTGTGAGATGTTGTGTTTTTCAATACATAATTTATATTTCGCTTATTTCTTTGGGCAACTGGTTTTTCTTCATATACTATCAGTATCCTTATGCTTTTAAATTACTCCCATGACAAAATGTGAGTTTGAAATCTAATATATATGAAGACATTTTCATCTCCATTTTATCTTTGACTTGTTTAATCTTACTTGTTTGCTAGGATGAAAATAAAATATATTTATAAAGTGTTTGTAAAAGTTGATAAATGCTTTTAGGGAGTAATAATTGTATTTTAAGAATTTGAAATTGAATTATCCTATATCTTACTTTTATCCCTCACAAGAACAATCATCTTATGTTTATTCACTAAAATTAATTACATATATGCAATTATCAAAAAAAATTTTATCATTTCACTTTTTTTTTTTTATAAATATCCATTTGTATCATTATTTGATTATATCCTCTTAAAATTACTTTTTGTCAATTCTTGATCAAATTTTTATCATTTGTTAAATGCTATCATTAGGTTTAAATAATTAAATAATAATAATAAATCTTTTTAAGAATTATATTCTGAGTAACTTTTCAAATTGCAATTCTTATAAAAGATAAGTTGTTTTTTTTTTTTAATTTGTAACTATCCACAACAATAATTTTTCATGATCATCTCGATGTAAAGTTTCAAATTTCACAGGTTGAGTTGCTCACCTAAACCCTGCATGCTTGAGCTTCCATTTTAGGCTTGATCTTTATATGCTTAATTTGAGAAAAGTATTATATTAATAAATTAGATTGTGATTCATGTTATAGACAAATTATCTTACTTTATTAATTTACTTTTAATTATTTTTCATTTGTATTTGAAACCATTTTTTTAGGAGTATTAATTTGTGATGTAGCAAGTTAAAAACTTTTTGTCATTTAATCTAGTTATTTGTTATTTATTTAATAAGGTAAACATAAATAATTTATGAGTGTAAAAAATTTTATTTTCATGATAACACGTAAAATAATTTCTAATTTTATGTTATTTATCAAATAAATATATTTAAAAAATTATTAGTTATTCAAATTTTTAAAATTTAAAAGAAAGACAAAATTATATATATTTAATCGTTTATGCTTGAAATTAATTTATAGTTAAAATACAATGAAAAAATCATATAAACCATGGTTAATATTTTCAAAAATCATAAAATTATTTTTTTTAATTTCAATTATTTTTTCTTGCCAAATAATCCCATATGCTTTAGGTATGATAATATTGCTTGTCATATGAAAAATAGATAATTTTATATCAATCAAATCTTATAAAGTTAGTTAAATAAATTTAATTCAATTAAACTAGTTAAAATAAATTAAAAAATACACATTTTTAAATTCATATTCATGTTTATTAATGAATATTTTTTAAAATTCAAGCAAAGGAAATTTAAAAAAAAAGCAAATGGACTGTAATTAAATATAATTTTTTAACTTTATTAGGAAATAGACCTAATCGTTAGTTAGATTATGGGTTGAATTTATGATTTTATGAATAATTTTTTAAGTATGGATTCAAAATATTATTATATTAAAAAATATTTAATTTTAAATTTAAAATATATTTAATATTATAAAATATTAACATTTTAATAATAAATATAAATTGAATAGGTGATTTGAGTTTGACTTGAAACATAATTTAAAATTTAGAAATGTCTACAATTGGATGTCACCAAATTCATGGACAATTCTTAATTTTTTAAATTCATATTCTTTAAAATTATGTGTAAGAAAATATCAAGTGCTTACTAAATGAGATTTGATTTGAAAAATAAAAAACAATGAAATCAAATTGAATTTCAATTTATCTTAATTTTTTATAAATAAAAAGAGTGATACCACTATGAAAAGGAAGAAGTATAACACATTATAAATTTTTATACAAAATCATGATCGATTGGGCTATTTGTATTATCTATAACTATAAATAAAAATTATCCCCAATTTTGTATTGTCAACACACCTTAGCAATGTCTTAAAAGAGAATTACATGGGTAATTTTGGAATAAAGCAAATCTAAAAAGTTCTTTCTTAGCACCCTCTTAAACTCTTCTCATCTTTCCTTAATTCTTATGGCTTTTCTCAAACACCCTCTCAAACTATAAGGCTTCTTTCGATAACAAATTGACCTTTAAGGAATATGTCAAAATCTGAGTTTTTTCTAGTAAGTCCTTTTTCGACTTAGTTTTGAATTGATCTCTATGGTTCTGACTTGATTTTATTATTTTTTTTCAATTTTTTTATTACTCTTCTAATATAGATTTTTTATTATTAAGTCATAAAATTTTGGTTTTTGTTGTTCATTTTTTTTTTATAATTTTTTGAAATAAGCTTTGATTATTGATTGATAAACTTGAGGGTTTGATTGTTTATATTGGTTTTTTTTTTTTTTTTACTTTTCTTTAATTTGGGTTTTGATTTTTTGTTGGGTTTAAACATTTTCTTGAATGCAATGAGTATTAGTTGAAAAGATGGTCTATCAAATTTGATATATTATAAAATTTATGTCTTTGTTTTACAATTGTTAAACCTTTTATTTTGAAGGGAGATTGGAAGGAAAGGGAATGAATGGTTCGAGACGGTATTTTCCTATGGCTTCTATATTCTTCTTTCTTTTTGTTTTCTTAAAACTTAAGTTTTTAAGAATTGTTTTCTATGAATTCATTTTTTTTCTAACCAGTTGCAAATCTAAATCAATAAAAAAGGCATTGGACAAATGGTATTCAAGGAGTCGCACTAGTGTAGTTTCGACAAACTTTTATTAGATTATATGTCTACTTTCAAACACAATGCCCAATATCGAAACAACCTCAAATTTATCAAGATTTGGTTCATTTATGTAATTATATCTACTTACTCTTTCTCCTATGATTTGCTTTTGTTTTTGAAAATTTTAAAATATTATAATTGGGTTCGAGATATTGCTATAATTGATTAAGGTAGATGATCTATTAGTTGATGAGTTTGATTTGATTGTTTATGATATGTATAATTTTATATAGTTAAAGCTTATGTGTCCTTTTCGAGAGAAAGTATTGAAATTTTTTCAATTTATGGAATCATGTTTATAGTGGATATTTTTTAGGGTTTAGATCACTTAAAAAGGTTAATTGAGTTATTGCTTTTGCATTTTAACATTGCTTGAATTTTGCATACATTTAAAATTTTTTACATACTTATAAGTAATGCTTCAATTTTTTTGTGGATTTAGTACCTTTGATGCATAAGTTTATTGAAGTCTAAATATTTTCATTAACTCAATTTTATGGGTCTTTTTTCAGTTTGAAGGGAATAAATATTTTGAAAGTATTTTTAGAGAAATGAAAGAGAATGAGATATGTATAGGATATTATCTGTTTTATGAGTGATATGTATATTTCCTTGAAGCCAAAGATAGTTCAAAGAAGCACAAATGGTTTATCATATTGGCATTTCAAGGTTTTTTTCTCTTTATTTTAAATTTTAAGTTTTTGTTTGCTACAATTCATTTTTTATGTTGATACTTTTATTATGCTTGAAGAATAAGAAAGTTGAGCCACTTGAGAAGTTGAAGGAGGCACAATCCTTGTTTGTTAAAAGAATGTCTGAAAGGTTAATATTTCCTCATTTGGGAAGGTAATTGAAGCTTAACTAGGAAAAGAAAATCATGTGGTTTCTAAATGTTTTCCTTGAATATTCTAAGCACATTTGATAGATTTCATGATTTGATCTTGAAAAACATTCCTTGCATTTTAGGAAAAAAAATCATTTACCTACAAGATTTGTCTTACATTTTATTTTATTTAGCATGCCTGAAATTTGATCATTGAATTTTATTTTCTTTGATTGAAAAATGAATTTGATTGAAAACCTTGTACTTTAAGACAGAGCTTTGTCGATTTATTGGTGTCGAGATATACCCAGGGAAAGGCATCAGATTTGTTCATTATGATTCTTAGGTAAATTTTTATCTAGTTATGATATGAAGTTGTTGATGTTATATTATTGCACTGGCCGTAAACAGTCTTCTTCATTAAGATTTTTTAGATTTTGCTGTTTTGCAATTCAACATGCAAGAGGTACTTTCATAACCGTTTGAAGTCATCAAAACTTAAATGGACAGCAATGTATAAGAAGCAACATAAAAAGGTAAGTATCAGCAATTCAGTATTACAAAGCTCAATTTCATTTGGAAGATTACAATAGTTATATTTAGATAGTAACTTATGAGCAAAGATCATGTTTGTTTGGTATTAAAAGGATAAAAACTGAACAAGAACCTTTCATAATGAGAATAACTCGAGTCTGGTTGAGTTTAAACTTACAAAAAATTTGTTAAAATATTACAAATTGCTTCAATTTCATCATCATAATCCATATACTCATTGTTGTAGCTTATGTTTTCATTTAACAAGAACCTTTTTTCAAAACTCCATCATTTTTTGGAATGTTTTTCAACTAATAGTGATTCCATAAGGACAAGTGTTGCATCTTTATTATACCAAGAAAATAATCAATTGTTTTTTATATTACCCTTCAAATAACTGTAATAAATTAGGTGATACCTATTGTTCAGATCGGTTACACTCTTTAATATCATATTACACCAACTTTTTTTTTATCATAACAATTAACATTTAATATTTTTCAAGTAAAGGATATTAGTTGGACTTAAAACTAGGACAAAACATGGAATTATGACTAGTGGAGTACTTTGCTGACAAGTTCAATAAACAAGTTGGAAATGAGGTTGATGTCGGAACTATCCCAAGGCAATGGCTAAATTGAAGAAACAAGTGAAATGTACAAAAAAAATTTTAAGTGCAAATACAATAGCTCCAATATATGTTGAATCTCTCTATGATAATAGGGACTTTAGGTATATAGCTTTTAAATATTTTATCTAATTCTTATTACATGCTTCCAACATTTCATGTTCCTATTATTATATAAATTTGTATATTTCTATTCCAAGAAAAAAACTTGAGGTGAAGTACAACTTTGTAACAATGTATCTAAGAAGGTTTATTATGTAATGTATCTAAAAAAGTTTATTATGTAAAGGCTTTTAGTTTCTTTTACCAAGTTTTTGTGCTTTGAAGTAGCTTAGGAAGTCCTTTTATAAACTAAAAAGTTACTAGAAATAATTAAAAATTTTAACTAACTATTTACAAGATATATATTGTTACTTATTCTTCTTAAAAAATAAATTTATGATTTAACCTAAGCTATGAGTTATTAATTATTTCTCTAAAACTATTGATTACTCTTAGCTCCATACAGGTTTAGCTAATTCAATACTAATTTATCTAGGATCAACACTTACTGCTTCTTACTTTTAATAGCAAGATCGTGTGATTTGCATGATTAGATTAAAAATTACTACCTTTAATATTTGATTGTTTGCATGCCCAGTTATTTATTTGTTTCCATGTTGTTTACATGCATTTAGGACATTGCCCAAGATGCTATGAAGAAAATTAGACGTACCACCAAAAAGCCTTACTCCAAATCCATTGTCAGTGCCACTCATTTTACCATCTTCTACCACTAGAACATTTTTAGCTTAGGTTTTTAATTAGAAATCCAATTCTAGAAATAACCAACAAAATGTCAAATAGAAAGACAATAATTACTATGATCAGCCAAGGCCTACCACCTCTTTTTCAAGCATGTTTTTATCATCAACCAACACAATTCAAATAGTACATAATCATTTTCAATTAATTCAAGGTTAAATTTTCTTTTCAATCTTTTAAAAAATTTTTTAATTTATTAATTTTCAGGCACAACAGCAAGCTTAAAGTTTCTACAAGTATGCAAAACAAGATAATTTTTCCTCAAGAAAAGTGTGGTAAAAGTTGAATACACCAGATGCAGAGTTTTCCCTGAGATTGCCAATATTCAAAGCAACGACTTCCAATCAAATTATTACAATTACCAATAGCAATCTCAATCAATTAGAGAGAGCAAGAAATGCATTTGTTTACCTTTACTATTTTTTTTTTAGGTATTACTTTCATATGATAAGTTAATTTTTCATCGATAATTATTGTATTTCGTATGATAAGTTAATTATTGCTAAAGTTGTTAATAATGCTAATGCTATTATGTCTCTGTCTAACCTTAGTTCTTATAGTTAAAACATTATAGATTGTCCAGCAAGCCTAATGAAATAGTAGCTAACCTTAACAATAACTAGAGTATTTTAAAAGTTCTTATGATTAAATCATATACATTGTCTAACAAGCTTAATGAAAACTCATCAAAATTTTCAATGAATTAGCAAACAAAAGCTTGGCATGAACCATACAAGATTAGGCAACCAACATTTGTCTCTCCAACAAAGTGTTGCAGTATATAAAAGTCTAAAAAACCCAGTACTCATAGGACAAAAGATTTAAAACTTAAAAAGTTAAATAGATAATTGCTATCTATGTTGAGCTATAGTTTTGGTGGTTTAAGAGGTAACTAAGTTAAGATTAAAGATATAGTAGAATTAAATCGTGGAATAAGGTGAAATTAGAGAAACAAAAGTTTAACTATTAGTGGCCTATCATGTGGGAATAATTGAAAACATTGATCAATGGCTATTTTATGAGGAAAACAAGTGCAACTAAAAATGCTAAGTGGATAATACTTAAGTCAATGTACATAAATTGGCTATAAACATTCTCAACAAACAATGAGCAGCCATAGTTATAATTGTGTTTTATTTACAAACAAGGCTTTTGTGGATTACTTTAATTCTTATGTAATACTTTATGTTTCAATCTAGATAAAAGGTAATTAATGGATCGTGGTTTCATGGTTTTGCTTTATTATTTCTTAAGGAAAAAAAAAGCACCAACACTACCCTATAGCATTTTGTACTCAAGGCTTAAGAAATGACAATCTTAAAAGTCTGGACACCTATCAATTGGTATATTTTTATCCATGCTCTACAATTGCTATTAATGTTCTAAGTATAACTTTGTTTTTAGATTTTTCTTGCATGACAAGTTGTTGGGTCTAGCCCTATTTATTCTCACTATATTTTCAATAAGATTTCTTAAAAGTTGTGGGATGTAACAAAATCAATATAAAGTAAATTGCCTAATATTTAGAAAATGTGCGTGGCTGATAAAAGTAAAAAGAAAAATTAGCTATCAAAATATTATTTTACATTACTATTTCATTTTTTATAAATATTTACTTATTTATTCCTTAAAAAATATATCAATATCTAAAGAATTTAAATATTCTTCATCTTAGGGAAGAGACCTTTAATGCTTTTGCATCAAATCTTAATCCATAAACTTTGGTGTATAATTGGTGGGTTTTAAACTTTTTAAGTTTTAACTAAAAGGTAATCATGCAAAAAATTTTATTTTGTATTACAAACATGAATCATATTATCTGTCATTGTAGGTTAGGCCCTATGATTTGTCCAAAGGGTGTTGCAAAAGGATTCAGATGCATTTTTACCAATCAATGTGTTTGGTATCTTGATCATCTAGATATTGGATCAAATCTATAATACTAAGCCACTAGAAAGAATAAATAATGTGTCAAAGCTATTGTAGCAGCAGGTATTTTATATGTTTCTTCTTTTATATTATTGTTATCATCTTAACCTTAAATGCTTAAGTCATACTTTTTCTTTTCAAGATAAGATCATGTTTTTTTGCACCAAATGCCCCTATCCTGACCTAAAACATCAATAAGAAAAGAAGCAAATGATGCAAAGGGAGACTTTAGGCACATAGTTGTAACAAGCGTGTTTTCTTTTCAATAAGAAAAAAAGGTGGCTTCCATAGAATTCACTAAATTATTGACTACTTGGAATTGCTATGAGTCACCCACTTTTCTCTATTTGAAATACATGTTCTAGGATGGAAGTAAGATGACTTTTCAAGGTAGTTTCTTTTCTAATCATTTGTTGAGGTAAACATGTTTGATTTTATTTTTGTAGAAGAATGATGGAAAAAAGTTGTTACTGATAATTACTTAAAGGTTGGCAATTATTGTCTATTGGCTATGATCGTACACAATACTTTTAAAGTAATTATCTATCCTAACTATGAATAAACTTTTCTTTACTATGCTATAACTTTGACATTATCTATTATCCTTTGTTTTTTTAAACTATTTTAAGACTTTGGCTTCAAATTACTATATTTCCTACCTTTCTTTAATCACAAACAATTTTTTTTTCATTATTAAAACAAACTCACAACATCGTGCTTGCCTTTATACTAGTATATATAGAATATGATTTCAAAATCCAATTAGTTCTTGTTATTTCTAACAATATTTTGACATAAATAATAGGTTCATATCAATGTAATCAAGCAGACTATTAATGAAAGTGTTTTTGCCTATTATAAGAAAGTTGAATTAAGAGAAAAAAAATTACTTGATTGAGTGAAAAGTTAAATATAAAGAGAAAAAACTTATAGACAGTACCTACAAAATAGAAGAATAAATATTTTGGGTAACTTTGCATCTTGTAATATATGAAAAAAAAGAGCAAATTAAAAGAAAAAATATTACCTAATTGAGTGAAGAGTCAAAAGTATAAGAATACATGTGTTTATATAACTTTACATTTTGTAATATATAAAAAAAGTAAAAGTTAAAGACAAAGGACTTACATAAGTATCTAAAGAAGAAAAAAATAAATGCTTCTACAACTTTTACTTTGTAATATAAAAAGAAAATGAGATAACACAAAAACAGAGAACAATGACAAAAAAAAATTAAATTGATGTTAAGAAATGATATTACACAATGATTTAAAAATTATTAATAGAGTAAATTTGATCTTTTTAAATAATAAAAGATTATCATGAAGTCTATTAACATAAAATTATATTTGATATTTTTAAAATCTAAAGGATATATATATAAATTATTAAAAAATTAATTTTAAAAAATAAAAATATATATTATTGTCTTGATTGAAAATGGTAGATGAAGTTTTTTATATGCCACCGACAAACTTTACAATTATTAATACAATAAATTTAATTGTAAAGGTAACAAAAATATAAGCATTTCAAAATGTAGCACTAATTACAAATCAAGAACAATTGTGATTTTCCATTCGATATTTGGCCATTTAGGACTAATCCCATGTCCAAACCCATTCGTATAACTAATTATTAGGAAATTATTAAAAAATTAATTTTTAAAAATAAAAAGATATATTTAAAAGTGTATTTAACAAATAAAGATGATTTTTTTAAGTGACAAGGAAAATTTTGGATAATTAAAAATTTTCAAATAAATATATCTTAAAAAGATTTGGATAACCAATAATTTTTCAAATAAATTTATTTAATCCATAAATAAAAATAAGAATTAATTTTACTTATCTAAATAAAATCTTAATAAAATAAAAAATAATAATTTTATCCCTTTAATTATTTTAAATCTAAATTAGTTTTTCATTTAAATTTTAAAAGTTTTGGATAATTAAATAAATTTTGAAATATATTTTTGGATATAAAGTCTAAAATTAAAAAATATCTTACATATCATTATAAAGAGAAATTTTAATAATTTTCTTATGTGTCGAAAAGAGAAACTGTCTACATAAATGTGCACATCAGTAAATATTATCTGATAACTGTATATGTTGTAATATAATATAAATATTAGTTTAGATTGCAATTCATGTTATGGATGGATTTATTTTTTTATTTAAATATGAATATACGTAAATTAATATTTTTTTGAAATTATATCCAAACTTTCAAATTTTATATAATATTTATAAAATTTATATATCTAATTAACATACTACAAGAAAATTAAATTTTAAAAAATAAAACTTAGAATATATAATAGATAATATTATTATAAGGAAGAAAATGATAAAATAAATAAAAGTTTCTATTGAGCAAAATTAAATTTCTTTAATTTCTATCGTCTTTCAAGTTCATATAAAATAAAAATAAATTAATTATATAGGAAAGAAACTATGAATCTTCTTTCCTATCTCTTTATGTTTTGTTCTTATTTTAAGCTTAATAATAAGATATTTTGAAAGTTGATCATGAACTTAAAATTGATATGCATATATAATTTTTAATTTAGCAGCTCTATCTTTTTGTTTTTAATAATTTTTTTTGCACATTAACTATAAAAATTCAATATAATTTTTTTGTTTTTAAATCTAACATGCTTTTGAGTGGAAACTAATTATTTGATTAACTACTTTTAAGCTCGTGATATGCACAAATAAGTAAATGATTATAATTTTCATTATATATAACATAATTAGTTTTAAAAGAATTTTATGAATAAAATATTAGAAGGCAAGTATTGACATAATAAATATATAACTATATTTAATGTACTGACTTTTTATAACAACATTGGAAAATCAAGTTTTATTTCTATCAAATATTTAAGAATATTAAGTAATTTAAAAAATTTAGGGCCAAGAAAATTGCTTATTGTTTTTCATTCAAAAAAATTGATTGTCGAATATTACTTATTTGAACATTTAAAATTTTATATTTGTATTATTTAAGGGCAAATGTATCTATAATAATTTTTGTATATAATATTATTTCAACAATTTTAGACAACAATTTAAATTTTATTTTCATGATTAAAAAAAATATTGATAATGGCTGATAAAAAACTTAAGTCACTCTAAATAATTTTTTATCATCATTTTATTTATAATTTAATAAATAACATTAATTTGATTATTAAAAATAAAGCTATAAAAGTACAAAACAAAAAAAATTATGATATAGATTTTTTTGTTCAAAAGAATAATTTCATTCATAAAACAAAAGGAATACAAAATTTGAGAATCTCACTACACAAGGTTCTAATGCATAAATAAAAAAAAATTATAACAACACTTAATAATATCGCATAATCTAATTTCTAAAAAAAAACCACAACCTAACCCCCTAAAGTCTACTACCAATAGACATAAAATAATTTTTTTTTTTAATCCCATCTTTGTTAATGAATCAACAATATAGTTTGCTACTTTGATTCCCTAAAGCTATGGACAAAATCAACAATTCTAAATTTGCTTATAACGATTAAAAACTCTCTGCTTCTTCTAAGGTTATGAATTTGTGTTAAATATATAGGATATAATTGTCACTTTAAATACAATACCATATATATTCACATAATTTTAAGGGGATATAGAAATAATCAATTAGATAAAGTTACATGTTTTAAAAAATCAATGTGAAAATAAATTTTTATATTAATTGTAAGAAAGTTTTTGTAATATTAATATATTAAATTTAGAACTTAATTGTATGTATATTTTCTTTAAATGGATGAAGTTGTATTAATATATATATCTTATATTATGATGAGTTAAACTTACATTAAAACCAAACTATTGGCATTTTTATTTCAATATTGTGTGTGTTTTGTTGTGAATTAGTGGCATATCAATATGGCATCTTGAAATATTTATTTATCTATCCAAAATAAAAAATTGAATCAAGAATGTCTATCTAAAAAAGAAATATAAAATAATATAGAAAATTGGGTATAGGAGTTTCAATTATAGTTTTAGAATTTGTAAAATTTTAGAGTTTGTTAAATTAAATAAGTGATAAATTTCACAAAATTGAGGAATTTGTTTCATTGTTTTAATAAAATTTTTAAAAATTACAAACTAGCACCCCTTACATCATCTAAGTTGTATTCACTGAAAACTTAGAATATAATTTTTTTCATTTTCAATTGAAACCAAGACATTTAACCAGGTCATAATCAACTATGTCATTTTAAGTCTATTTGGCTTACAATACAATATTTGAGAATTCTTATGATTTGGCTTCCACCTATGCATAGTTGTCTAGCTTGGTAGCATCCAAATTCATTAATCGTCCTTGGCATCTAATTGTAAAATCTTGCAAATCAACATAACCTTATCGAGTAATCTCATAAAATAAAATAAAATCGTTAAGCTTATACTAATTAATATCTTGCAAAAGAAAAGAATTCTTAACAATATCACATTCAACATATATATAGAAAATATCAAAGATTTGCTTTTAAATTATAAATTGAAAAGAAAAAATTGTATTAAAATATATAGTTGATAAAATTACTATTCTAAAAATAAAACCTAACAATTGCACAACAAAAAAAATGCCTATAACCTTAATAAATTTACAAAATATAGCAAATAAAACTACAAAATAAATTTTTTATAAGATAATAGAGATAAAATTGGAGTAAAACAAAATTGGAGAATAGTCAAATTCGATTTACTTAATATTCTTTTGGGAAAAACATTTTTATTTATATCACTATCAAGAAATATTATCGTAAATGTATTCAAAAAGTACTATTATTAGCCATATAATGTAATAAGTAATAAAAATAGAATTGATGTAGTTTTTCTT
>NW_019167937.1:27620613-27716788 GCF_002303985.1 Durio zibethinus | reverse complement strand
CTGATAAGTGCTATTGAGCAAATTTTTTAAAAATACCTGTAATAATAAAGCATAATATAAACAGTTGGTTTATGATTGTGTTAAAGATGTATTTATTATAATAGAGTAAAAATAAATAAAACAATATTGAATCAAATGATTAAAACTATTTGTAATGAAAATTCTAAATACTTTAATTACCTTTACAGTTTAGACAAAGTGAAATATATGAAGATACAAAAATGCATAGGAAATAATTATATGTAGATGTGATAAATCATGAAATTTCATTTAGTAGAGGTAGTACAAGCAATAGTAAAAAGTAAACAATAGTGAAAATCAAGATAGGCAATATCAGGATATATTTTAATGAATTTTTTTTATGCTAATAAGTTCATTATATAAACAAAATGAAAAAAATTTATTAATTCAATTGAAAAATCATAGAAACATTTGTAATAAAGACAACCAAACAATTAGCAAGTTAAAATAGTAATAAAAAAAAGTAAAATTTGAATTTGAATTTGGGCTTTATTTTTTTTTTTGTTAAAATATAAAAATCATTTATCACATGAACTTGCTATTTGTATTCTAATAGTTATTCATTTAAATTATATTTTATGAATAATTAATATCATTAAGAATTATTTAGTGTTAGCATTGTTTATGAGATATAGTTTACTTAAGCAATCATTTTTTTTTGTCTTCATTCTGATTGTTTAATAACCAGATTGAAAGCAATATATAATTTATATAATCTAATTGAATTCTACATAAAGAAGAGATAGAACAATATTAATAAAAGTTTTTTTTTAGGTTAAATATGATCAAGAGAGTAAAGTTGAAAAAACCATGTTTTAGATAAATGGAAACATGGTAAGAAAAGATTGAACAAATTTAATAAAAGTTAAATTGCACAAATTTTAAAAATAGAAATAAAGTTTTACAAGTTAAAACTTAAACTATATTGTAAAAATTTATAAAGAATATGAGTAGAATTGAACAGATCCAAGTAAGATTTTATATGATTTTTTTTTAGATATAGAATTAAGATAAACCTTACTTAAGTTGATTAAAGTGTTAGTTATATGAAATATGAGAAAAAAAAAGAAGAACTATACATAAATTACTGCTATGTTTATCATGTAAAACTTGTGCATATATTTTGAAAGAATTAAATGAATGAAAAAGAAATCAAGCTAGGTTTGAAAGATTTTTATCATAAGATTTTTAATGATATACTGATATTTTAAAACAATGGTGAGTCACGAAGCTTCATCCAAAATTTCACTGTTTTGACCCTCGAAATACTTGCAGTAAGCCATTCTTTCTTCTCTGTATAATGGTGTTTGATAGAAATTAAGTTTGACATTTTGATTTTAAAAGAGTTTCAGCAGGGTGTTGAGGAAGTTTAAAAGAGAACTTTGAAATGATTGTTCTTTTTGGATTGAAATTGATGACGTTTTGTGTTTGCTAAAGAGTCAAATGATGGTAATTTTTAGTAGATGTTTAGGTTTGTAAGTATAAATTTGGGTTTGCATTTATTATAATTTGGTTTTGGGTTTGTAGGTATAAGTTTGGATTTGTAGGTATACTAGTATTTTGAATTATAGTTTTGGATTTGTAAATATACTTTTCATTTTGCAAGTGTAATTTTGGGTTTGAAAGATTGTTTGGGTATGGGTCTTAAGAAGTTTGTAAAATTCTTTGTTAAGTATTTTTTATACAGAATTTAAATAATGATTAAAATGTGTATTTTTGGTATTTTAAAATTTATTGTTTTAAACTTTTTTTAATATTATGGTTTTATATTTGAAATTAGGGATATATATGAAATCATATGTGCAGTTAGGTTTATGAGAAATTATGTTGTTTTGGATTTTGTTTAATTTTATGATTTTAAAGTTAAGTGAAAGATATTAGTTAGGAGTGTTTAGAATTAAAAATGTTAATAATTTTTTGTATATAAGATCAAAATAAAATTTATACATTTAAAATTTTTAATATTAAAAATATGTTGAAAAGATAAAGAAAGTTGATGTGAAATGTTTTATTAAATTTGAACAAAAATTATCAAAAAGTATATGCTAAAATGAAATTCTCTTTTTAGTCGAAGATATTGTTATTTTAAAGACAATGTAAGGAGTGTTATGTTGAAAAAAAATCATGGAACGAAAATGGTATTTTATGTGGAATGATGTTATATCCTAAAGACTTTAACAAAGTGAATTGAAGTTAAAAACAATAGTTATATGAGTTTTTGAGAAAAATTTTAGTTTTGTATTTAACAATGTTATAATCTAAAGAGTTTAATAGAGGGAAGTCAATGTATGAAAGAGTGTTTGAATGGATGTTTTATAAAAATTTTATGTTGGTGTCAACCATGATGGATATTGAAGGTGAAAACAATAAACAAGTTGTATTTCAAATTTCAATTAGTATATGCCCAAAAGATAAAGTACTAAAAAAATAAGCCTTATAGAATATGTATTTTATATAATATAATCAATCTACTATATTTTCAATGTTAAAGTATCATTATTTTTTCTGATTTTGGGGGAAGTGAATGAGTATTAGTTTGGTTGAAAGTTAAAAAGTTATAATAATAATTAATAACATAGTTAAAGCTATAAAAGTAATCTCTATATACAAAAATAGTAAGTACAATATCTTTTAACAAAATATAGAAAATAGTAGTCATTTGACAAAAAGAGAACAAAAGATGTTCTGCATACAGGGATTAGCACTAGAATGCATTTTAGCAAAGTATAGATATTAATAGCAATTTGATAAAATGGCACTAATAACATTAACATAGTTGTCTACTCATGCAATACAATAGATGAAAACATCAAATTTATTTGATATAGTCATGTGAAAATACATTGATCTACAGGATTGAGTCTATTATCAATTGCAAAACATTGTCAATCACTTGATAAACATTTGGCATTTTCATTGCAAATATAATGAACAAGCCATTTTTTTCTCGGTGATTCATGTTTAAGCCATTATTTTGAACAGAAAAATGTGTTTGTTGTTTTTAAATTGAAAAGTTACATTTGTTATATGAGCTGAAAAGAACTGTTTGGAAAATACTATAGGAACATGCTATATAAATAATACAAATTGTGTTAATCATGAGTGCAACTAATGTTATTCAAATTATAAACTATGGTGAAAATAAGATATTAATGTTATTTTGTTTAAACATGAATATTAATACAGTAAATAAGTTGATGTGACTATTGGTGTAATATGAATACAATGATAATGGAATTGGTATAACATAAATATCAATATAGTAATATTATTAAGTTTTAGACAACAAATTGATTATTTAATTGATTATAGTGAACATCATTTTATTTGTAAAATATATGTATTTAATTAATATATGTAGGACAGCTAATGTGTATAAACAGATTAAACAAAATGATAAAATCAATGTTAACAACACAGTTATATTGTTTTAGGAAAGCAATGAAAAGTCTATTAAAGTGGCATAAAACATAGTTATTCTTTACCAAAATATATGATGTTCAGACATTTGTTATGCTGATGGTGCATTGAAAAAGAGGGAACTCATCGTTTGAATTTGTATATGAATTAAAATCTTCCATTTCAATAATTTTAGAAAAATGTTGCTATTGACTTTTTACTTATTCATCTGTTGAACAAAGCTATATCAAGTTAATTTATTGTTTTTAACATAGTTTAGTGTTTGAAAAGAAGTTATTACCTTTTCACTTTTGAAAAATAGCATTTGTCATTAAAGTAGTGTTTCTGGCCTAAGGGTAAACATCAAATGTGACATTAAATTTGAACATTAAAAAGTCTTTTAATTCTATGTTATTAGCAACCATGAAATTTCTCTAACCATTCCGAAGATAGAATTTGTTGTTCACTCGTACCAAATCTATTTTGAATATCTTTATAAATAAACCTCTTAGATATATAACTTTTGGTATTTTAGCATCTATCATGTAGCTGTTAATTTTATCATGTTAATATTTTGTTTAATTTTATCATATTAGTGATCAAAGTATAGTCAATGTTTACAACTTAATTTTTTGATGGTCATAATAATATGTTCTATTAAAAAAAGATAACCATTAATAAGTTTATGAATTTTATTAAAAGTAGTTTCTTGCTTTCATATAATAAACAATATAATTAATTTCTACTTTCTTAATAAATAAAAAAAGCATCAATTAGAAAGTTTTGTGTAAACATTTTCTTTTTATTTTTTTTATTTTTTTGTTAAACAAAATGGAAGATTGATATTCAAGGTTGTTTTATACATAGTTAATATTCTATTATATTTGCATTGAGAAAAGTACAACAATCTTTATAAAAAGAAAAGGTGCATGTGAATATATATATATAAATTAAAATTGAACATGCATGAATTAAATGATAGGTAAAACAATGAAATTAATTTTTATTATTAGCAAAGAATTTTTAAAATAAATAATTAGAGATTTTTACTAATTTTTGAATTTTTTCACTGTATGCTATACGTAATTCCCAAAAATTTTGTATTGAAAAGAAAATTTATTAAAATTATTGAAATTCTCTTATTTTTATGTAATTAGATATTATTTATTCATATTATAACTGTGTTTATGAATAGATTTTTTATATATTTATCAATCGTTAAACATGTTTTGAAGATAAAGTTTAGCAATTAATAGTTTTTGTATTTGCATGTTTGTTTTTTACCATGTAAATTTTTTTAAAGATTAGATTATGAAAAATCTTTAAAATATTCTAGAATTTACATTTTTTTATTCTGAATAACATATAAATATAAGAATTTATACATGTATTAACTTTTTCTAAAAGAATTTTAAATTTACTAAAAGCTTACTAAACAATCTTTAGAGATAGAGCCTCAAATAATGACTTTGAAGAACTTTGGCATGTCTGTTTGTTTGGGGAAAGTTGAAAATTCTTGTTCTTATTCATTAGCCATTCCAAATTTCAAGAGTTTTAGAAAGTTTTTTGTTTTATTTTGTTTTGGTGTTTTTTTTTAGAGAAACTAAAGAGTTCAAAGGATTCTTTCACAATCTTTAATGTAGTTAAAAGTTTGTAGACTTTTTTAATAGGTTAAGTAAAGCTGAGTCAATGAATAGGCTTATTTTAAGTGTAAATTTAGACTTGGGTTTGTTAGAAATAGTTAATAATTGTTAAAGGTTAGATCGATGATGTATAGAATTTTAATTTGTTCATTTTGTTTTGTAAAGGTTAAAACTACTTTAAATGTTTTTGTTTTGAATGAGGAATACAATTTTTTTTTTTAGATTGAACGTCTGTTTTGTTTTGTAGAGGTTAAAACAAATTTAAATACTTATGTTTTTCACAAATAAAAATTTAATTATAGGTAAAAAATTTACATATAATATGGTATTCAAATGTTTAAATGAGTAATTGTATTTTATGCAAAGTTGATAGATGTATACATGTTAGCATCAAGATTGTCAGAATACTTGTCATTGCATTATATTAAATGACATACTATCTACTCTATTATATCAATGTTTTACAATGTATATCGAAATTGAATTATGTTGTTGTAGATATTTGTTAACACATTTTATTTGTTGGCATTTTTATCGTTTAATAATGATTTAGTAGAATAATTCAATACAATAATTGAATTTTATGTATTGAAAATATCATGATAAGCACATGTATAATAAATATTTAATGAAGTAATGTCATTTCTTCATACAATCATAACTTTAATATAAGATAATAATATATGCTTTTTTTTTTATTACCATATATATGCAAAAAAAGAGTTTTTTTTTTTGTATAATAGGGATGGAATTGCAAACTAATTTTCAAAAGTTAGTTTGTTTTTCATCACTGTTAAATAATTACAAAAGAACTAAAATTTTCTTTTGTTTACAAAAAAGAAAAAAAATTCCTTCAAAATATATACAAGTTCACTTTACAATAGCTTCCTTTTGTATGGCAACATTATTTTGAAATTTAAAAAAGTTGTATCCATACATTCAAAAAAAGTGACAACTAATAATATTCATTCATCTTTTTTTCCTCTTGTAATAAAATGTCTTAATAAGTTATTTTTTTCTGTAAATCAAAGTGATATAATTTGTAGTATATAAAATAACTAACAGAATTCAACATCTATATACAAAAGAAGAAATTCAATAATATAATTGAATCAATGATTTAATATAAAGAAGACGAGTAAAAATAATTACTTACTATTTTGTTAGAAGCATAGCAAAAACAAAGCAAGTTGCAAAAAAAAAAAAAATTATGTTATGTATTAGACTTTTTTTCATACTTTCTCGTTTTGTATAAAACAATTAAAAGTAGTACCATTACTTTTTGTTTTTATGAAAAATTATATATATATAGAAATGTATGAGGTATACCTTGGTTTTTTTTGCAAGTGAGACTTCAACGAGGGTACAATATTTTATTTTTTTCTTTGCAAGAGATTCTTTAAAGAATAAATCTTATGGAATTTGAATTCCCGATGGTGAGCTTGAACATTCTGATTCTGTTGCAATGGTTGATTGGTCAACACTTGGAATTGGTGGAAGAGATATAGAAACCGATTGTTTCTTTTCTTAAACTGACTGAATTGATGATGTCATTTTTTCATTTCTTTCAGTTATAGCAATAGTGACATTATCTTTTGTGTTGGCAAAGTCAAACAATTTGTAATTAAGTATATCTTATGCAATGCCTCTTTTAGTCAATCCAATTTTAAGTGTTTTTTTCTTTGTCAAGTAATTCAATGATAGGTGTTAGAATAGTAAATTTATCAACTTTCTCTTTGGAAGTTATTTTTTGAATTATTAAATCAATGAATTTTTCAATCAGTTTCCCAAATGCTAAAAGATTCATTTGCCTAGTGGAAGCTTTTATAACCACGTTAAGCTTGATTCTGCAAGGAAAAACTTAAAATAAACAAAATTCTCAATATGAACATTATCTAATAAATATAAATATGAAAAAACTTATGTGAGCATTAAAATTTTTTCTTCATGTTCATTACAGCATAGTGAATCATGATCTGATACTAATTGTATGCATTATAAAACCATCCATTAGATAGATCAATATTTATAATTTTTACTGTACATGAAGATCTTTCATTTTATTAAAAAAGTAAAAAAACAAATAAAAAATAAAATATGTACAGACAAAATAATCTAAACAAGAGAAAAATAGTTGATAAAGAAATTTTAAAAGAATGGTATAGCTTGCCTATACTAGCATGTTTAAAATAAAGTAATTGTATATATATCTTCTTTATATATGAATCAATATTTTAGGTAATCTTGTACAATATATTGAATATGCAGCAATGTAAATATCAAGCTTTCCATTAATCAACAATGGTCATATGTTAGGTTTATGTAAATTATTATGCTTAGAATTACTTTTTTGGAAACAACCATTGGTTGGCTAAGGGCTGAATTATCAAGGTTTAACTGATGGTTCTTTTTTTTTTTTTTTTGAAACATTTTTTGATAAGATGTTAAATAAACTTCAAATTCATATAATTCATTTAATTGAATTTTAAGTATGTTAAAACAGATTAAAGCATAGTTTATACTTTAAACAAACAAACATTGAGTTTTAGGTATGTAAAAACAAATTAAAACAAAGTTTGTAAACTAAGTATTCCAATTAATGTTTATATATTATATTATTCTGTAAACAATGGGAAAAGAATACAAATAGAAATCTAGTTAAATCTCATCTTTTTATTTTGATGCTAAAATTTTGAAGTTATTATTTATTTGACGAGCTAAGAATGCAGACATAAATCTAGTTAAAGCATTGTCTAGTGGATTAGTTAAGAATATAACAGATACTACTATTAACAAATCATCAATAGCTAAACTTGGTAATGGTTTTGACAATATGTTAACTATGTATGACTTTGTCTATGTCTTTCTAAAATACTTTAGAGGTATTCTCATTTACATTTTATTTCTTTCATCTTGTCTTTTAGTCTATAAAATTTTTAACTATTTTTTTTGCTTTTTTATATAATGTAATTCTCATGTACAACTACTTAAACCTTCTGCATTCAATCGTTTAAAACTATGTGAATATTTCTAAAACACTTTAGAGTCATTCTCATTTACATTTTATTTCTTTCATCTTGTCTTTTAGTTTATAAAATTTTTAACTGTTTTTTTTGCTTTTTTATAATGTAATTCTCATGTGCAACTACTTAAACCTTCTGCATTCAATCGTTTAAAACTATGTGTATCCTCTTTTTGCAATTTTTCTCTCAAAATAAATGTCATATGTATTATGATCATTCATTATCTTCTACCAAATTAGTCTAATGCTTGTATTACTAACCTGTCAAACAAGGAAAAAAAATTGCAAAGGTTCTGATCTTCTAAAGTTTATCACATATCGAAAGCCATCGTAGTAAAATGTTAAACTTACTCTTAGTATATTTCATATACTTGATATATGTTATTTGTTTCGCTTATGAAAATTTTGACCATTTTTTTTTGTAATCATAAGTATAAAAAAAAAAAAAGGATATTTCCTTTGTTGTTATAATATTAACATATGTAGTGTTCTCTTTTTCTTTTTTTGTTTTGTATGACTTATTGTCACAACAGATGAAAAAAAGGTATAATTGAAGAGTGCATACCATGATAGTATAAATCAAAGTCAAATTGTAAAATAAATTTCACTCAACTGTTATTCTAAGTAAACAAAAGAATAATTAATTTTTTTTTAGTTTAAACTTTGGTAATAAGAAAACATGCAAGTAAGAAACAAAAAATTATATATTTAAAAAAAATTGGAAGCTATATTTACACAGTGTTACCTTGGTTTCAACTGGATTAAAACTAAAAAGATTTGTAATAAAAACTTGTTTCATTTTTATTTTATATATGATTGAATGATGAATAGGATTTTCTTGTGTGAACAAATCAACTTTTACTCTTTGATTTTCAAACTTTTATTTATTGAGGTAATAAAGGTTAGAAAGAAGCTATAACAAAATTGTATAAAAATTATATATAAATCATTGAAAAGAGTAAACAACATACTTTTATTTGAGTTCCTTGCTTTCTGGAATATCAATATCCACATAAAGTTTCATTGTAGCGCATAAAGATATGTATGGTTTACTTTTTATAACAATTTTGTTCCTTGTTATAATAATGTGAGTAAAATAGAATTATTCAAGTTAGACTACATTTGTAAGTTTGAAAGAAAAAAAAGATTTTTTACAGCTTACCTTTGTAATGTCTTATAGTTGCTCTTGTAATTATGATGACATGATTTTCAATATCTTCGCAAAGTAGCTTTTATCAATCAATGTGAGTTTGTCTTCCCATATTGTTACTTTTAAGGTTTTTTCACTGTATAGTGAAAACCAAATCAATGTTTGTAACACAAAATCAAACATAAGAAGAAAAAATCTTGATGTAAATTCATTAATATAAAATTTTTCTTAACTTGAGCTCTTGGATGATTAAATCTCATTTATCAACTACTCGTTTGTATGACTACATCTCAACATGTTGAATAAGACATATCAATCTCAACAGTCTAATGACATCTATGTATGATTGGTTTAAGATGTATTCAAATTAATAAAAATAAAATATAGACAATGATGTAATAAATATAATACATAAATATTAAAACTAAGCAGAGATTAAACAATTATGATAAATGTAATAGCTTAATGTTAAAAAAAATGAATGTCAAATAACTTGTTATATATTTATCTTCATTTACTCTTGCATCAAATGTATCATATGCTTGAATGAGAAAAAATATTAAGAATACACACTTGAATCAATTTATATTTGTTAGATCTGTGAATTTTTTATCAATGTGATTGTAATCTATGCACAAATAGAATTAAAAGATGTTTTCGACTTGCTTATTAAAAATCTAGAAAATTCATAATACACCTCATTTTTTCCACATGAATTTAAATTTTTTGGCTTTTAAACTTCTGATGATACAATGCATGGCATTATTCTGAAAAAAACATATTAAAATATTATAAAAAATTATGTAAAATTATTTAGCTATTTAAATTTTATTCGTACATTAATATCTATAGAAGAAAATCCAAAGTCATAAACTGATTTGTTTTAGGTTTTATAAAATCCCAAATACGTGTTATCCTTACTTTCACAATTAGGTTATCACCAATTTATAATAGTTGAGACAAAAGGCAATGACTCATGGCTCGTTACTGTAGCAAAAGTAACACTTTGTGAATATAAAACAATAATATATAGTGTAATATATGATATAAATAATCAAACAAACAGGAGTGTAACAAAAGCCTTATAAACATAAAACTTAACAACATATTATAATCAATTTAAACACATGAAAGAAAATAGAAGAAACAAAATTGCCCATTATTAAAAGCATACTAAAACTCAGGTTATAGATATGTTATATGCAGATAAATATTTTTTAATATAAATATAACAAAGATTAAAAAATAAATAATATAATTATAATCATTACAACAATCATGCTTTCAACTATAAAACCATTTCTATTAAAGAAGAAAAAGAGAAAATTATGTACAAAGCATAAAACAATAATGAAATTTATAATGTGTAACAATCTGGATTTAAGTTGTCAAATATTTCTCTGTATGTTATATTTTTTGTTTTGGAATTGTTTATGACTGTTTATTTTGAATCAAAAATTTTAAACCATGTCGAGATGTCACTCTTGAAAGAGCAATCTATAATTGAACATGTGTAAATACAAATTTGGGCAAGTATAAACTAATTATATCCAATGTTTGCCCTTAACTTTTATTTATTGCCATAGCATAACATACTCTCATAGAAAATTGCTTTCTATTAAATATAAAAGGTAATTTTTTATCCTTAACTATCATGACAATTTTAGGTATAAAAACTTTTTCACCAATATGAGCACAAGTTATAATTCTAGCTTTTATAACATTAGAGGCTAATTGAGTGACTAAAAGTCTTGTTCCATTGCATAAAGTAGAAGTTTGATTTAAATTTTTCAAAAGCATTATAACATAGCCAACTTTTAAGTTTAATTCATGGTTTGCAACGCTTGAAAATTTAAGTAAATTCAGAAATTCATGAGGGTAAAACAACACTATATTTGACAAAGAATTGATGCTTTTGAAATTGTATCAGAACTATAATAACACTTGCTAAACCTTGGAACTAACTCAAGCATATTTGTATTAACAAAATCAACAGTGTCGTTTTATGGTGTAACAATTGTTTTTTGACTTAAATAAAATGAATCTGCAAAACTCGACTAAAAGTCAATGTAAATTGCTAAACATATAGCATTAACAGGATTATCCAAACCAAAAATCAATAAGTTATTTGATTTCTTAATCTATGTTGCTTCTTCTTTATCTCTATATGAAACAGTTTCAACATTTTCATCACCAATGTCTAATAATCATTTTACAAAACTTTTAAGTTCAACTCTAAATTCTTCATCAATATCATTTCTAGATTCTTCATCAAGATCATTTTTGAATAATCTTATTTTTTTTCAAGCTTTAAAACCTTGTAGTACTGCCATAAAGTAGATCAATTTATTACAGCATTCATAATGTCAATCCTTGTTTCAAATTTGACCACGAGTAATATTTACCTAAAATCACCTCATAACACTACAGTCACTCTTCCAAAAGGCTTTTGGTTTTCATTTGGTGATTCAATACTTAAAACATATTTCAAAGATTTATCCAAAGCTTCAAAATAATTTTTATACATCGTAAGAGCTTTATCCCAAATGATAAGACTTGTATTCTACATTAGTCTTATTAGTTGTATTCCTTTTCTTATTTCACATGTTGATGAATCAATGATATCAAGAGAAATTTTGAACCTTGAATGAGTTATTTTGCCCTAGGTAAAAGCAAAGATGCTATACTAAATGAAGCTACAGTAAGTACGATTTTTTTCAATGACCTTACACCGAATATAATTGTGTTCCACAAATGTCTTACTACTTCCTTCATGGCCATAAACAAAAAATATTTAGCCTTAATTAATGTGAATGGATAACTTGACAACTTCATAAACTCGCATTTGTTCTTCATTTGGATTCAATAACAATTGCAAATATTGTTGACAAAAATCTACTAAATTATAGTCTAATTTTTTATGCAAAAGTTTGTCAAACATTAAATACATGTATCTGCTAAAAGGTATAAGCAGTTTATGATCTACTAGAGAAGTATAATGCTTATTGAAAAGTTGTTCTAATGTCATAAAAACATAATTCTTCAATTTAGAGTCTGGAATGATATATTGTGTAACACCAATAGCTTGCTTTAACCTATACTCAATATCTTTTGCCAATAATTTTTAATTATTTTGTCAAAATACATGCAGATCTACTACTTGACAAAATAGTATAATTGTGACAAATAATTTTATGAGTTCATGACTTGTAGCCCATTCTGATGCTTAAAACAAGCCTCATTCGATTTTCTATCATCTCCCAAAAAATCAAGGACTTGACATGCTTGTTGAAAAGAAGGATACAAAATCTATCAATAGTCCTTAACTCTTTATAACTTCTAGGACCCTTAATGATATTAAGCAACAAACGTATATAAAATAACTCAATTGTTGTAGGATGAACATACACTGTTCTTTCTACAAACCTTTCACTTTATTTTTGTTTTATACCATACCCATTGAGTAGAAAAATCTACGTAAAGTAACATTCTAGCACTTTTATACTCTTTGTTAGTAGCCATCCACTCAGTGAAAATAGTTCTATGAACATCAGGTCTTTGAATCACTCTAGACAACATTTCCTTATTAGAAAAAAAATTTTAAGCTTTTTTAACAAGTGAATGACCAATCTTTGAATTGATGGTTTTCTATGATGAATTAAGAATTCAAACAATCTCCAACATGTCTCATAAGTAGAAAGATATCAATAATCTAAATACATTTTAACCTTATCAATGTCTAGCATTATTTATTCTTCATTAGATTATTGTCTATTATTGTTTCGTGGAGGAGTTGCTTTTGTTCTATTTATACCTTTATTGATATACTTGAATAAGTATTTAACAGTTTTTGTTCAACTACATATCTTTACATTGATAAGTTTGGTATTTAATAATAAGATCAACATTATGAGGAATAACAAAATGATTATCTAGTTTAACATCATTTTTGCCAGCAACAAAACCATGATCTCTTATTTGATAAACTAAAAATCCATCTTCTTTTATAATCGTTTAAACTTGAAACTATTTTGAAAAAAATTTTGAACACTTTCCTTTTAGCATATAGAGAGCTCGATTATTTGGTGCACCACACAGGCCATACATCATAAAATTATTAACAACTTCATAGCCTATCGAATTAGAATTATTATCAAGAATTTCAGCTGAAATAATTATGTTTATATATTCAAGAGAAAACATTTATCATTTGGATAAAACCATAAAAGAAAATGTACATGTGTAAGTTCTCACTATTAAAATTCAATTGTATATGTCATTATAAAAAAATACTGATTTAAACAACAAACTACAAAATAGTGGATTGAAAACTAAAGAAAATTGGTATAAAACATACCACCAATAGCTTTTCCAAAATGATCATGTTTTATCAAATCATATCAAAATTTAATCCTAAAAACCCTACAAACGATATCTGGTCTATCTTCTGCTCTTTGCGTAAGAATCAAACTCAATACTTCTTGAATTTTTACCCATTCAGCATTGCATATAAAAGTTATAAATAGATCTGGATACCCAAAATATCTATAAACTATCATAGCACCTTGATAATTTTGAAATAAATATCGAGGATGTTAGCTATTGTTCCCTTGCTTCATTTACTTTTTTGGTGTGTTGGAATGGCCAATATATAGAGAAAATAAAGAGTTAGCCATTAGAGATGCTTGGGAGAAGAAAATAGCCGTTGAATGCTTGAGAAACTAGCTATTGGACACATTCTGAGCATGACCTGATCGATCCTTTCTATGAAGAGATTAATTTATTCAAGTTTTGTGCCATTTTCCACTTGAAAAACATGACCCAATCAATCAGGTAAGAGACTTGATCGATTAGTTCAGCTAGGGGATCGATCTTGTAACCCAAAGGATCGATTCGGTCAAGCTATTTTGTTGTATCCTATTTTGCACTCTACTTATTAATTTAATCATATCTTGAGTTATACAAATCTAAATTACAAACCGTTTGAAGATTCAAAAACTAGACTTAAAAAGCTTTCTATCCGTATCATCACCTAATTCATTGTGTATGAATTATAGTAAATTTTCAAATCTATCCCTAGTGCAGTTTTTAGACAACTACAGAGTGTTTAGTAAAAATTCAAAATCTTTTCTTAGAAGATTTTGTTTTTGATTTTGTTTGATCCATTAGAAAGTAGATTCAAAGAGGTTTTCAACCATATAAAATTTAAATATTAAAACTTTGTGAATTAATACAGAAAAATAAAACAAGTTCAACGTTAGAAAACTTTTCTTGTAAAACAACTTTCTTAAGTTAATCTATTTCTCAAAACCAATATTATCAAAATTGTATTAAGTCTAAAATAAATAAGTTCACTTTAAAAACAACAATTGGACTTTCATTTAAGCTCAAATAAATAATCTTTAAAAAAAAATTGGATTGAGAAATATGAAAACAAAGAAAGGTTTATTTATACTTTAAAAAACATATTATTTATTTAGTACTAAAATATAAAACTTAAGAACATGTACTAAATAAATCTTTTTCAAAAATCTTGATCAAGCTTATTTAGCTTAATGTTTTGTCATTTCAAAATAAGGATTAATTCAAGACTAACAGAGAACTTCTTATGAAAAAAGCTAGCAAAACAATACGTTTTCCAACAATATCTGCTTGTTCATCACCTTTTTCCATTGCATCATTTATTCCTTTATATAGTTCAAACCTCAAATGCTTTTGATTTTGTCTAATGTACTGAAGTCTCATTTCCTTAACACTATAATATGCATCCATAATAAATTGTTGAAATAATCTGCCTCATCTCAACAATATGTTCTTTTATACATATCATTATTGAATGAGATAAGCATAATATTCACACATGATAATTGTTTCTCTTTTTATTCTACTTTTATTAGTAGGCTATGAATAAAAGAGACCAATCCTAAAATCATCTTTTCTATACAAAAATAACAATGGATATTGCATAGCCATGAATAAAGGATGCAAATAAAAAATATGCTTTAAACCTTATGATCTATGCTCAACAACAATATCTCTTTACCTATCAAACTCTCCTATATCACCAATAATCAATATAGCAATTTTGAATGCCATAGAAATACAATAACTACAATCATATTCACTTCTACTACCCATTAATTTCAAACACATTGGAATATAATTAGATTTTGCAAGCCTATCTCATGACATCCTAGAGGCTTTCACTATTTCATTCTTTTCATCAAGATTTTAATCAAATCATGTATAATTTCAGGATCAACAATAGGATTTTCATCATTGCATCTTAAAACTAACATTCTATTCAACACTTCATTTTCTATTCATAAATGTAAAGCTGAGCAAACCTTGATCTTCGACCCATAATAAGCAACCATTAACCAATTTGATGATGATTCTGCTCACTAATTTTAAAAACATAAGGCCCTTGTAAATTGTTAAAAGAATAAAAAATTTTACCTCTTATTGAAGTAAATTGAAATATCGAATTATAAACTATCATTTTTTTCTTTAAGACTAGCAACTCTAGTACCTCTTTCATAATCGAGTAATTCATCTAAAAAAGGTAGAGTAGGTTTAAAAAAAGGTAATTTAACCATCTCTTTCTTACAACAAAGAGATAATATAGGATGAGATATGGTTTTCAAAATATCAATCCTCTCTTCATAGCACATAGATGCACCATAAAAAGAACAAATACAATAAAAACCTCCAAAGCTATAAAATGTAAAACATTTTCTTATTAAGCAAAAAAAAAAAAAAAGGATGACTAAGGATGCCATTTATCATACATTAATTTATTCTATATTATAACAATAATATCTTTCTTAAAACTCAATTCACTCATTTAAATAACTTGTGCTACAGCCTTTAAACACATTCACTTTTGTTAGTTTTATTCAATTCATCAATAGTAGTATTCAAAGTGCTACCAAAATCTTAACAATATAATAAAAGAAAGTTTTTACAAATATAAAGAATAAAATAATATAGACAAAAAAAAAACAAACTTATCATTAAAAAATAGTTACCATTAAACATTTGGAATGACTAAGAGAATCAATGACCATTCCAGCACTTTCACGATCAAGATGATGAATAATGCTATAATCACTCAAATTCACATCAATGGATAAAGGCATAGCAGAATCATAATTACCTATTTCTCTACTAATATTATGTAAACTGCTTTCACCTACATCCAATTTATAGTTACCAGGACCAGCAAAATAATCATAATTTTGTGGTCTACTAACAAAAAAATCAAATGTTGCAATACCTGTTAAATACTTAAATGACACAGTGCTTAACTCACCATTATTTTCTACAACTGAATGTAGCCTAACATGATTTATATTCTAATTAACCATATGATAATTCATTATAGAATATGATCAAAATATTGAACCACAATAGAATCAAGTAAATTATCAGTATTATTCACTTGATCAAAAATAACATTGGTAGACTAAGAAACAACATTATTAACCTGACCAAACATATCATCACTTGCATGAGAAGTAATTAAACTTCTTTGCCATCTCATTTTATTAGAATGAAGTATATTTAACCTTGTAAGCTTATTCATAGTCGCTTGACTCTTAGGATCAACAAAAATTAGAACTTCAAAAAAATTAAATTCATTAACTTGCATCCTTACTAATCTTGCAAGTCTATTTTCTCTAAGCCTGTTGTGACTCACCATTGAACCTAATTATATAAAATGAAAATACAAACCACAAATAGACCTTTTTTAATAATCAAACACAAACATTCATTCAATAATTACAACAACATCAATAATAGTTTGTACAACTTTGTTTTACATCTATTTAATAAACAAAACCAAACAAACTCAACAAAAACAAAATGAAAATAGCATAAACTGAAAAACTAAAACAAAAAAAAATGATCAAACCTTAACTCTAATCTTGACTGTAGTAACTCCTAAATTACTTAAAGATCAACAAAATTCTAGAAATAAGAAAAACATAAAAAAATAAGAAAAAAACAACAATTATACAAAAGAATAAATCATTAACAATAAAAATAAATGACATACTCTAACACATGCAATAACCAAACATGCATTACTACAAATAAATAGCATCAAATAAAAAATAGTTAAACTAGTTACACAAATTTACTAAAATAATTAAAACATAAAATCTTCTTTGATATAAAGCAAAAGTCTACTTGTAGATCAACTACAATAACATAAATCATATTATCATAATAATTTGTACAACATTGTTTTACATCAACTTTTGACTCTATTGTTTAAAAACTTGTTAACAACTATTCAAAAACTATTATACTTTCTTTAATAAGATGTACCATTAATGTGAACATTGAATATAATCTAGTAAAAAACCATAAAAAACAAAAATCATACATTAAATATACAATTATCTTGCTGCATATCCAACAAAAACTTACTTCAAGATTAATTACAATAAAAATTATATTATCAAAAGAATTAATGCAAGTCTGTTTTACACTAACTCAAAACAAATGGATAGCAAAAGTAATCATATAAAAAAGAAGGAAAAACAAATGAATAAAGATAAGTAAATAATGTACCAACTATTAAAAAATCCAAATACTGAAGAAAAAATAGGAGAAAAATTATGTTATTAGACATGACTATAACCAATGCAACTCAGAACCATACTAAGTTTATAATAGTAAACTTATAAAAAAAACTTTAGAACATTATGATTTAATCTATTAAAAAAAAAAAGAAGATAGTGCATTTACCTAAAGGACACAAACATTCACAGGATGTTGACTAAATAACATCATCAAATTAATTAACGAACAAAAAATAATTTGAAATTATTCATCATTGACTTTTAAAAACTTTACAAATAATAAAAAACAATAGTTTAAATGACATAAATCCTTTTTTATAAGTACAAGACATATTTTAAAAACACTACACAAAAATATGAAACAACAAAGAAACAAATTTACGATTTTTTAAACTACTTTGACTAAAATTTTTTTTTCTATAGACATATGAATAACTTGTCATCAATCTTTTCTAATTTGCAAATATCTCTCTAAAGTGTTAGTATGTTCATCTCTGCTATAATGAAAGAACCTTACATTTAACTGAAGTTCAAATCGAAGTAAGTTTAGTAATATCAAACCTTTAGCACCACCAAAAATATTAAAACATATAATTTTTAATACTGTTCTACGTGATCAAAATCATTGTAAAAAACAATACTATTAAAACATAAACCAAAAATATCCAAATTAACGACAAAATAAATCATGCAAAACACTACGAAATGCTAAAACTACAAATTGATCAAATAAAATGAATCACTTATAAACAAAACTTTCACAGAATTACAAATCAAATATCTCATTAAAAATTAAACATTCATGACAATTTATCCAATTACGTTATATTTTGATCATGAATACATATTATTTTCAACACAATCACCAATAATACACCTAACATCCACCACCACAACAACAAACATAATATCGCCACTAATAAAAGTAACATCCTCAACCATTGTAACAATAGTCTAACATAAAAAAAATATGCATAAAAACAAAATAATTAAACATGAAACTACCACATATTCACTAAAAACAAAAAAAAAAACACAACTTTACAAAAAAAAAATCATCCATGTAAAGAAAATCAATCCAAACATAAAATCAAAAGCTAAAAATCACAAAAAAAAATTTTGTACAACACATATAAAACACAAACAGTATGTGATATGAAATCATCAAGAAAAATTATGCTTACTACAGCTTTATCTGGTATGAAATCATATTTTTGTTCATGAAAAGTATTCAAATAGTTAAATTACATTGAAATAGTTAAATTTATTCATTCAGATAAAGAAAAACTTAAAAAATTAAAAAAACCAAACATAGAAACAAAAAGAAAAACACATTTTAAAACACTTGTCTCAATTTACAACCTTTGATTATGCTAACACTAACCTCATATTAATAAATAAATTGTATATTATTTCAGTCCATATACAATTTAAACTTAAAGATAATCAGAAAACATGTAAACACATTGATTCAATATAATTAACATCATTATGTGATAGCATAATTTCCTCATGATCTTTTGGTAAACACATACTTATGTTATAGCATGATTTTTTCATGATTAACATCATTATGTGATAGCATGATTTTCTTATGATTAACTTTATTATGTGATAGCATGATTAGGGACAACAAATCAACTTGAAAATGTCTGATAGCATGATTTTCTTATGATTAATTTCATTATGTGATAGCATGATTAAGGACAACAAATCAACCTAAAAACATCGGGTTCTAACCTGACTGGATCATTTAGAGTCATAATTTTTTTTTAAAAAATAAGTTTCGGTCAAGTCAATTTTATTTTTTTGAATGACGGATTCAAGTTAAAGGCGATTTTATATGAAAACCAACCTGAGATTTTACCAAAATACCCTTGATATTTATATATGTAATTTTTTTTTAAGGTTTCTTATTTCTTTCTACCTCATTGTCTAACTTTAACCTCGATCTCTTCAATCTTTCTCATCTACCTAATCCACTTTATTTCTTTCTCAAGTAGCTTTCATCCATTTCTTTCCTCTATTTTAACAAAAAAAACATTTAGGTCAGAAAGAAAAAAGTTAAGCTTTCAAACAGTAAAGTCATATTTTATATAAAAAGTAACCTTTGTTTTGTTAGAATTTCTATCCTTCTCTGACAAATCTATTGCTTCCATCCACCCAAGACCCAACAACTTTTTTCCTAAAAATTTCATCTAAAAGAAGAAGGTTACCATTCACCATAGCCTTTATGGTTAGTTCTCTTTTTCTTTTTCATAAAAATTTTTAAATATTCTTTATTTAAGGTTTACCTATAGAACTTTAAAAAATTCTATAAAAAATAAACCACTTTTAATTTGGCTCAAAGTCATCTACTTTTCTTAGACGTAATTGGTTCTTTTGTTCACATCAAGAAACCCTATTGGTTCGCTATCTGTTAACATCGTTATGCTGGAAATGAACTTGAAAGAAAAGTTCATAAAAGACATTAGTCTTTGAGGAACTACAGAGACAGCCCTCCTTACACTACCAGTTTGTATTAAAAACAAAAAAAAATTTATTTTATTCCTTAGTTTTGGTCTTTTCTACACAAAATGCAATCAAGTTTTGATGCTTTCAAGGAAATTTTATGAATAATATTACATTATGAACGTCATCTCAAATGATCTTAGTTTTATTTTTTTCTCATGTAAGTTTTAGTAATTACTAAAGAATTATGAACCAGTATCGATGCTATGTTGTTAAAAGGTTATAAACAATGGCTAAGAGCCTTAAGTTTGTCCAAAAAAAAAAATAATGGGTTCTACAATGATGCATCTTTTCAAACTAAGAAAAGACAACCTATAAACCAACCTTACTGATTGGATCTAAGCTTAACCAAAGATTACTGACTCCTTTGTGGAGTAATGTTCTCCATAATGCCAAGGTTGATGAAAGTTTTCTTTCATGCCTAGATAGAAAAAGGACATGTATGTAGTAGGCTTTGAAAAATGAAGAAATCAGTAGCATTTATCTAAAAATTTTTTAAATACAACACTACCTTGAAATTTCAATTAATGATTAGTTAGGTGCATATATTAATTTCATATTCAAATTAATACATATTATATATTTTGTATTTATGATAATAGAAAAGATAGAAAAAGAGAAAGATGGTAGCAATCACATGTCAAATATATATATATATATATTCTAATTTTTAAAAAAAGACACTATCTTAGCAAAAAGATGTTATAAGCTTCCTTATTTGACTAAAGGTGCATGCTAAGTCAACAACCTGAAAGTGCATGCTAAGTTGTACATGATAGGATAATCACTTACTTTTTTTTTTATGAAATGAACTTTTCTAATTTTTTTTTATACTTAGATTCTAAGTTTATTTTTCAATTATTTCAATAAAAATATTTGTTAACAAACATTTTTATTTTGGTTTTATACAATTAATTTATTTAGTTGCTTTATTTGTTAATATCAAGAATAATAACTCTAATTTTTTTTTTATGAATAAAGTTAATATATCTAATTTGGGAGATAATTCATGTTTCTCGACACCTTTTGCTTCTACCTCACATCAATCATAATTTAGTAAACTCCCATTCTAACATCCGAAGAAAATTCAACTGTATCATTAAGTATAACTAACGAGGGTGCTGAAGTTGATGATAATAGGTATAACTCAAGTAAGCTAAAATCATAAGTAAAAATATTTTAAAAAAGAGAAGATCAATAACGAATGTAAGGCAATATGCAATTATTGTAAGAAAAAACTTGACGATATTTCTAAGAACAGGATGAGTCATTTGTGTAAGCATTTAGAAAGGTGTAACAAGCGGTTTTAAATAAATATTCATTAATAAGTGCTTGCAGCTAATCAAAGGAACGCAAATGAAAAAGTAACACTAAAAAACTTTTCTTTTGATCAAAGTGTCACAAGGAGGGAGCTTGCTAACATGATAATCATGCACGAGTATTCTTTATCAATGGTTGATCATGTGTAATTTAGAAAGTATTCTTACAATCTTCAACCTTTATTTGCTATATCTTCTCGAAATACTATAAAAACTTATATTTTAAAGATTTTCAAAGAGAAAAAGGCAAAAAATAATATCCAAGTTACAAGTTAATGAAAGAAGAATTGCTATCATAACTAATATGTAGACTACCGATCACCAAAAAAGAGGATACATGGCTCACCGCTTATTATATTGATAATAAATGAAACTTATAAAAATGCATAATTAGGTATATTTTATTAAATTATCTTATTTTGATAGTGTTCATTTTTTATTAAGTAATTAATATTATTGAATTAATTATTAAATTAGTGTAAATAATTGAATGTTTAATTAGATTTGAATATGTGCCAACTCCATATATGAAAGAGGTCACTGTTTCAAAATTGATGAAATGTTTCTTAGATTGAACTATTGATAGAAAATTTTCATCTATTACAGTGGATAATTGTAGTGTGAATGATGATATTGTTGAGTTATTAATTGATAAAATTGGTTGTGATGCACTTTTGCTTAATGGAATTTTTTTTCATATACGTTATTATGTACATATCTTGCATTTGATTGTGAAAGATGGATTGAGTGAGATTGGAGATAGAATTGAAAGAATTCATGATAATGTCTTTTTTTAAGGTGCTCCACTAGAGAGGTGGAAAACTTTTGAAGAGGTAAAGCGTTAATTGCGATTCCAACTTTAAAAATATTTTGTGTTGATATTAAAACACAATAAAACTCTACTTACTTGATGCTTCGAACAACTGTATTTTATAAAAGTGTTTGTTCTCGTTGTGTGCAATTATATGACGATCTTTTATACAAATATTTATCAACTGAAAATGATTGAATCATTGTAATTGAGATTTGTGAGAAGTTAAAATTATTTTATAATATCACTGAAGGGTTTTTTGGTATAAAATATGCTACTACAAATCTTTATTTTTCTAATATTTACAAAATCAGATTGGCATTGAATGAATGGATTATATATACCAATATAATTACTTCATGTATGACAAAGTGCATGTTAGGCAAATTTGAAAAATATTGAAATGATGTGCATGGTATAATGGGTGTTGCCATAATTTTAGATCCAAGGTACAAAACAGAGTTATTAGAGTATTACTTTGAAAAGATTTATAGAGAAAATGTTGAATTTAAAATTGAAAGGATTGTACAAATATGTCAAGATTTGCTTAAAAAGTATGGGGAAAATTGGCTTTGGAAAAGGAAAGATAACATTTTATTTCAAGCTTTTCATCCTTAGATGGTGTTGGTGTTACTGAATTGAGAAATTTGGAAGATTATGATAATTTTTTTCAAGGAAAAAAATCAAAAGTAAAATCAGAGTTAGATCGTTACTTGGATAAAGAAAATCATACCAAGAAAAAGAGATTTCGATATATTGAATTGGTGAAAACTAACTAGACCTCAAATTTTGACTTTACAACTTATGTCATACTAGTTTCTACTGTTGCTTCAAAGTCTACTTTTAGTACTGGAGGGAGGTTGATGAGTGCACAACCTAAAAGACTTCATCCATTAAATATAGAAGCTTTAACATGTTGTCAAAATTGATTATGGGTTGAAAAAAATGTACAATAATGCATATTATGTAATTTTATTTTTTATTTTAGCATATTATTAGTTATTATATTTTGTTGTTATATATTATTTGTTAATATTTTATTATTTCATTTGTAGGGTCAATTTTATTAAGAGAAAAGTCTTTTTACAAATATGTTGATGAGAGTGAGATTGAGGAAAAGATAACTAATTTGGTAAATAATATTATCTTTTTTAACTAATTCATTTTTTAGATTATTATTTTTAAATATATTATTTTATGAGATTTATTTATTCATCTTATTGTTTTATTTTATAGGATTAGTATGGTTAAAAGAGAATGGAGATATGGAGCTTAGTAATGATGAAATGATTTGTTGTAGTCTTGAAAGATTTTCACCATGTTGGATGAAAAGATGTTCAAACAATTTAATTTTTTATTATGGTGGTTTAAGCTTTTGATATTTATTTTGTATCATGTACTATGTTTAAATTTTAGTTATTAACTTATGCTTGTTTGATGTTTGAATTTTAGTTTACATGTTTTATATATTTCATAATTCCATCATCTATGATGAAATTTTGTGAGTTTTAATTTAGTAATTTTTTGTCTTTTATAATTCTATTATTTATGGTAGAAATTTGTGAGATTTTACTAGATAAAAAAAGTTATATGTCTTTAGTTTGAATTTGTGAATGATTTAGTTAAATTTGTTAATGCTTGTAATATATTTAGATTATGATTTGTTAAGTTTCCATTAAATTTAAATTGATAATAGGTTGAATTCAGGTCGGATCAGGTCAGATTCAAAAAAATAATATTCTTAGTGGGTCGGGGTCGAACTTTTCAACTAAAACCTTTGAGCAAGGGCGAGTCGGTGTGTCAGGTAAAATTATTAAAGCTTCCAGTCGGAGGCGAAAAAAATAAAAATCTGACCCGTTCCGCCTTATTGCCAACTCTAAGCATGATTTCATCATCAATATGTGTTTACCAACATGATTAATATCATTATGTGATAGCATGATTAATATGATTAACATCATCATGTGATTAACACAAATAATATGTGATATGAAATCATCAAGAAACAATATGTGATAGAAGAAAATGTGTAAACATGTAAACACAAAAACAACTATCAAAAGATCGAATTACAACAAAACTAAATAAATTAACATCATTAACTTGATCAAACACAACATTACCTGTATAAAAACTAATTAAACTTATTTGTTATGCTATTTTTTAAATACAACTATGTTTTAAATAAAGTCATCACAGCAAAGCAAAAATATATTAGCATTATCATTACAATACTATTCTATTAATTAAATAATACACAATAACATACATAAAAATCAATAAATACATAGCAACATTAAGAATCATCAATTAGCTTTTGAATGAAAAAAACCTCTATTTAACTTAAACTTTAAGTAACATCCATAGAATAGCTAATAACACCAGTAAGACTTTTAACAATAAATTCAACAGAAAACTTTACCCAAAAGACAACTCTTATATTCGATTCCTCACCTATCACATCCATAAATCTTCTCATAATCAAAGCACTTCAATTTTTAACATGTTTATTATCTTTCTAAAAAATGCCAATGTTTTTCTAAAAACTATATTGATTGTGGTGAAAACTTAATCCAAAAAAAAAAAAAAACTTAACAAAAAAAAGACCTCCATGGATAAAAAAAAAAAACCTAATCTGAACACATAACTAAAACCTACAAAATACAAAAATAACAATCTGTACAATACATGAAACAATAAAATAAACAATAGGCATGCACAAACAAACGATGTCAAAATAACTCAAATTAACAGTTAAAACATCAAAAAATTTTCATTAAAAAAAACTCACAAAAATGAAGAAAAAAATGAAACTAAAAGGAAAAATTAACCTTCTAACAATAAACCAACTCCAGTTATTAATTCAAAAAAATAAAACATCACCTAATATACAAAACCCACATACATAAAAAAAAAATCAAAACAAAAAAAAAAATCAAACCCATAAAACATAAAAATAATAATAAGAACAATGCATGAAAAAAAAAACTTGAAAACAACTAAAACTACCATTTCAACAATATGGAATTCACCATCGACAAAACAAAAACCAAAAAATGAAAAATAGAAATCTACAATTCAGTTGCTCACACGTCTAATATCTTTTCTTAAAAAATACCAATGTATTTTTAAAAATTATTTTGATTATGCAGAAAACCCAATTCAAAACAAAAACTTAATAAAAAAAAGCTCCATCATGAAAAGAAATTGAATACAAACACATAATCAAAGGCTACAAACCACAAAAGTAAGAATCTAGATAATGGATGAAACAATAAAACAAATAATACGCATGCACAAAACAAACAATGTTAAAACAAATCAAATTCACCATTGACCCAAAAAAATCTAAAAAATAAAGAATTGAAAATGAGAAAAAAAAATAGAGCTAAAAGATGATGAAAGCAATGATAGAAAAAAAGAAATATACCTATAAAAAAACAAAACCAGAGAGAAAGTACAAACGAAAGAAAGAGATAGAGAAAAAAAAGAGCAAAGTAAAAAAGTAAGAGTATAAAATGTTAAAAAGCAAACAACATTTTTTCAAACTAACCTGCTAATTAAATTTTTTTCTAATTGCTAATCTGTTAATGTTAAACCCACAAAGGGGAGAAACATTATATATAGTTATAGATTGTAATTTGTAACCATTGAAATGAAATAACAAAAAAAAAATTACCATACCTTTATTATTGCGATGTTGATCAAAATGCTAAAAGAAATATGAAAAAGATTAGGATCATGCATTTAAAATAAAAAAATTGAATATACATTATATTGTTTTTTAAAAGAATAAAGAATATATTATTAAATGATGAATTAAATCTTAAAAAATATTAACATATTTTATTTTTGTGGTTTTGATCAAATTGTTGAATCAAATAAGAAAAATTTTAGAAAATGTACATCAAAAGAAAAAAATTGAAAAAATATTTTTTTATAAGAGCGAAATTGTAATAATAATATAATATACATTTGAAAGAAAATTAAGTTGTAAACTGACAATATAATAAAAATGACGTTGTACATACTACTTGTACATGACTTAAAACTTTTGGATGTTAATTAAGATGTAAATTGATAATTTTTTTAGTGTAAAAATAACATAATAAGTGATAAAAGACAAATCAAATTCCTTATCAAATGCCAAACATATTTGAAATATGAATTTGGTAGTTTTACCATTGCAAAGAGTATGAAAAAAGTTCTTGAAGTATTCAAAATAATTTAGCTAAGGCTCTTACTATTATGTCAACTAAATAAATATCTCAAATCTTATTTTTTACTATTAAAACCATTATACCCTTATATTAACTATATGTTATCATATTGTAAAATATGTGAACAATGACATGGCAAAAAAAAGGCACACGTGAAAAAATAAAAAATAAAAAAAATGATCTGACAAAAAATTTTATTAATTGATATCATAATTAAAAATAATTATAAAAATAATAATATATAAAATTATTAAAAAAATGAAATGTCTAAATTTATGCGAAAATTAATAAAAATGATTAATTATTTGACTATAATTGAAACTAATTAATAAAAGAAAATGTTTATATGTAAAATTAATAAAAACAAAGTTACATTTATATAAAAATATAAAAGTGATTTTAATTTCCTTTTTACTAATTTCCATATATATACATATTTATTTTTTATTAATTTTATATAAAGATATTTCTTTTTTATTAATAAATAATAAATAATATTTATTAATAAATAATATTTATATTTTAATAAATATAAATATTATTTATTAATAAATATAACAAACAATAATTATTATTTATTATATTATTAAAATATAATTATTATTTATTATTACAAATTATTATTTTTATTATAAAATTAATAAAAATAATAATTTTTAATTATAAAATTATTATTTTTTATTAATTTTATATATTTTATAATTACTTTTAATTATGGTATCAATTAATAAAATTTTTTGTTAGACCATTTTTTTTGAAAATTTTTTATTTTTACACATGTATACTTTTTTTTATCATGTCATCATCCACATGTTTTAAAAAATGTCAACATGTCATTAATTTAAAAGTAGAAGGGTTTTGATGGTAGAAAATAAAAGTTAATAGACTTATTTAGATGACATAATAGTATAAGGGTTTAGCTAGATTATTTTAAATACTTCAAGAGCTTTTTTCATATTTTAGCTTATTGAAAATATACATATAGTGCTATTCATAATCCCTAATATATTGTTGAATGATAAATTAAATCATTAAAAAAATTTAAATACCTTCACTTATGAAATCTTGATAAATTATTAAATAAAATATAAAAAAAAGTTAGAAAATGTGTGAAAAACAAAGAATTAGAAAAATAATGGTTATAGCAAAAACGAAAAATTACTACGCATTTGAGCAAAATTTTGCAAATTGAGAAAGAAAAAATGATATATCAAGTACTATGTATTTATATGCCAAAGGATAAGATAATTCTTTGATAACAATTAAAATGCATAGATAATTCTTAATTATTTAAAATTTAAATGCTATACATATTTAAAAAAGCTACTTGAATTTTAAATATAATATGTATTTGAAAATGGTGAGTTTGAGAGATAAATTTTATTTGATTTAAATAAGATAACAATTGAATAAAGTTAATTTTGGTAATTTTGAAATATTGAATAATTGATTGAATATTAATTTTAAAATATTAAAATTAATTGGATAAGATTATTTTATAAATAATGTAAATTTAGAAATTATTTACAAAATTTTATATGTTAATTAAAAATATAAATTATTCACGTAAGCATCACCGTAAATTATCTGATAAGGTATCAATGTTTTTTATTATATAATATATATGATAATTATATTTCTATTTAATTTAAAATGTATTTAAAGAATATTAATATATTAATATAAAATATTTTTAATATTTTAATAAATAAATAAATGAGTAAGGTGAACGAAGCTTGAGCCTAGACTTAAGTTTTTGAGGCGTTAGTAGGCCCAATTCATCTGGCCCATAAAAATCTCTAATTTTGTAGTTTTTTTATTCTCTAATTTTGTGAAGTTAAGCCTACCTAAATGTGATTTTATTTTTTGTTTTACTACTAATCTCTAATCTATTTCTCGATGGTTATTGTCATCTTTTTTTTTTTTTTTTTTTCTGTGTTTTCTCAAGGGTCCTGCATTACAAGATTGAAAAATCAATATTCCTCCGACACGTGTAACATGCAGCTAATTAAAGTGCCACTTTTTGCTTTATTCCTCTCACCAAATTTTTAATTCTTTTAGCAGTACATATTGGATATTTCAGTGCTACAAAAAAGATTTCCTGTTTGACTATTTTAATTCGTTTTTAACACTTTAAAAACAAAAAAAAAAAAAAGGGGAGCTTGTTCTATGCAAGAAGCAACATTATAACATATGTAGTAATTATTTAAGCAAGTATTTTTGTATAAAAATCATTATATTAACTATTAATTTTATTAAATTTGATGTAAGAAACATTTGAAAAAGCATTATTCAAATACTCAACAAGAAAATTTTTTAAAATATGAGACAATCCTCTAATTTGTTAGTGCACATTAATTTTTTTATTAAAAAATTTTATGAAACCAAATTAAATAATCGTGTAAGTTTTATAATTTTATTATAATTAATTAAATTTTTGCATATTTATTTTTATTTAATTAAATTTTTATTACATGAAAATTAATTAATTGTTATTTTTAATTTTCATTCAATTGAAGATTCAATTAGATGAAAAAGTATTTAAAGATTAAATTAGATAAAAATAAATGTTAGATAATTCAATTAATTATAATAAATTGATAAAAAATAAACAATTATTTAATTTTAGTTGAAGAACATTTTTTATATTTAAGCTAATATTAAATTTTATACTTGGCTTTATTAATATTCTGATCCATGCCCAAAGATTTGCTGTGGGTGAATCCTAACATGTTCCTACTGGATTTGGCTCCTATTATTTTTTAATATTAAATGAAGTATTTTATTAAAGGTTGGATGAAAAATTAATTATATCAGTATAAAAAAATTAAAATTATTTTTATCATTAATTTTTATTAAATAATGTTCTTTTTATTAACAATCATGATGCTCTCCCGATGATGGATTTTCTATGTTTATATATTTTTTAATCTCATCATTAACCGAATTGTTTCATTTAATATTAAAAAAAAGTGGAACGAGATCCGTACCTGTTACACATTTCCCAACAGGCAGAAAAAAAAAAAAACGAAATTGAAAAGGCAGAAACCGATTCTTTTATAAAATGACAAAAACACCCATAAGAAATACAAGTGTACAAACGAGAGAGAAGAGAGTAGCATTGTCCCAATCAAACTCGGGCGAGTAGAATCGTCTTCACTGTAATCAGAAGACTATAAAGAACCGAGAAAAGGTCAAAATTGATATTTTAATATCTGAGCTCCCTGCCTTCAGCGGTACCTTGTTTTTTTCGCTTTTTTCCTGTTACTGTTTCCAGTGCCACCGAATTCCCTTTCTTAAAAAAAAAAAAACAGTTTTCACTGATGTTTTTATAAAAATATAAAATATAAAAACCGACCTTTTCTTCCTTCTTCAACGCCCTGGTTCCGCTTCTCTCTAACAGGTATTTTTTACTTTCTCCAATCTTTTTCTTCGTGGTTATTGTTTCAATGTGTTTTCCGTTCTTTTCTTCCTTTTACTCATGTTTGTTCTATCTGCATTAGTGTTTAGATTCTGAGATTAGGGGCTTTTGAATTGTGCAGAGTAAGGGATTCTAGGGTTTTGTCGAGTTTCTCCTCTGAGAGATCTTTGGAAAAAAGGTAGTGTTTTTATTTCTTTAATAAAGGTTTTACTGGGAACGATATGGTCAGAAAAAGGGTGCTAGGGATTCGTTGGCGGTGAATTTGAGGGTGCATTTATTCGTGAAGGGGATATACTTGATTTTTATTATTGGGTCAAAGTTTGTTTTTACGTTTTTTCTCTTATTATTTAGGTTTGGAGTAATGAATTTGCTGCAATTTTGATAATTTGTTTGGACAACAACTGAGATGGGTTCCTGCGAGAATACGACTTTGGTTAACGAACCTTTGCGTGAAGTTGCTGCTGCAAAGCAACATTCGTGCTCAGAGTCAGTAGGAAACCTTGAGCCTGAGCAGCGGGATTGCATTGTGACTGATGCTAACGGGGATTGTGCTGATGAACCTGGTGAAGATGAAAATACTGGTTGTGAAAGGTCTAGGGATATTGTTTGCAGAGTTGGAATAAAGGGAAGGGGCCAAACGGTTGGTTTTGGTTTGAAGGAAATGATAGGTGATGAATGTGGTGATAGCACAGTTTGTTTGAAAGAAAATCAGGGTGAAAATGCTGATGGTTCTTGCTCAAAAGAATTGACAGGTGATATTTTTGGTGATAGTGTGGTTTGTTTGGAAAATAATCAGGGTGAACATATGGGTGATTCTGGTTTGAAGGAATTGATGGGCGATAGGTGCAGGGATAGTGCAGTTTACTCAAATGTAAATCAGGGCGAGAATGTGGATGGTTCTTTTTCAAATGAGTTGATGGGTGATAGGATTGGTGATAGTACATTTTGCTCCAATGAAAATCAGAGTGAGAATGTTGATGGTGCTGGCTCAAAGGAATTGATTGGTGATAAGGATGGTGAATGCATGGTATGCTTGAATGAAAACCAGGAAGGGAATGTAGATGGTTCTGGTTTAAAGGCAATGATGGGTGACAGGTGTGGTGATACTGTGGTTTGTTTGAATGATAATCAGGGTGAAAATCTAGATGGTTCTGGGCCAGAGGAATTGGTGGGTGGTTATTCAAATCAAAATCAGTGTGAAAATGTAGATCGTTCTGGTTCAAGGGAATTGATGGGTGATAGGATTGTTAATCATCTGGTTTGTTTGAACGAAAATCAGGGTAACATTGATGTTCATGATTTGGAAACTGATCTGTCGTGCTTGAAAAACAGAGGATCTTCTGGTGAGGACCATGCAACTGCTATGGATGGATCTTTAGGCTTGTCTCAGGATGAAAATACTGCTTGTTTGAGCGGTGGCATAGAGATTTCTACAAACTGTGAAGATCAGATGAAAGCCAATGGTGAAAATTTGGTTGGTATGATGTTAAAAGAATGTATGGACAATCAAGGTGGGGTTTGTTTGACTGAGAATCAGGGTATAGTTGATCATCACAACTCAGAAAATAATGCTTCGCTGGATGGTGAAATACCATCAGAACCGAAAACAGTGACTACACCTAGAAATTGTGTTAAACAGGATAAGCTGAAGGATGATGAGAGGGACAGTGGTTCCATTCTGCTAGGGATCAAGGAAGATGCGGAAGAGAAGTGTGAAGAGAAAAATGATGTTTTAAAGAGGACAGGGACTGATGTTCTGAACCAAATTTTGCCTTCAAAGAAATGTCAAGTGCCCTTAACTGGTGAACATAGGAATAAGGATGATACAAGAACCTGTTGTTCCTCCATGGAAGTAGCTATGGAAGAAAAACAAGAGATATTATCTGAGATTGAGACTAAAATTTGCAACCAGATGCCATCCATCCAGGGAAGTAGCTTGCCTTCAGAATCAGTAGCCATCACTGGTTGTCCCCAACAAAATTACCTGAAGGATAGTAACATTGGCAGAGGTTCTGTTATGGATGGGAAAAGTGGTGCTTTATCCATTATAGAATCTGATATGTGCAGCCAGATATCAGCTTCATGTTGTGCTGAGACAATTTCCAATTTACCATCTACAGGTGATTCAGTTAGTAGTTCTGACTTGTATAACCAGATTGATGATCTGAGTAGCAGTGATCTCTCTTTGGAAAGTTTTACTAAGCCTGTTGAAACTAAAAGTAATGATCATATACGTATTCAGTTATTTGCTTCAAAGGGTTGCCTAAGTATATTGGAAACGTTACATAGAGCTGAATCATTGCACACAAATGCACAAACTGACGATAAGAATGCTTATTGTCCATCAGGAGATGGTGTTGCAGAGGTTTTTGAGGGGAGGACTGATGTTACTGCAGGTACAAAGGTTGAAACCTCCAGTGAAATAATAAATACCGAAGAAAATGCCTGCAACTTGAGGGGGGATTCTTTTGAGCTAGGTGCAAACTGTCTTTGTGATACATCAGCTTCTTTGTCATGCCAGCCTTTTGATGTTGTTGAAAATGGCTTGTCTGGGAGGTCAGATCCTCTGGATATTTTGACAAAGGATGCTTGTGCTGCAATTAGTTCTAGGAATTCAATTGATTGTTCTGGAGAAAGAGAAGATGAAAGAAAGGATGTTGTCAAGGCTGATTGTGTCTCAGAAACAAAACATCATCCTACCACATCTTCCTCTTCTCGAAGGGATAGCCGAAAAAGTAAATCAAGCCGAAAGACTCCTGCAAAAAGGATTGCTAGGAACTGTAGGAACACAAAGCTGCCACACCCACATGAAAGTATTGAATTTCTTTTCAAAGCTTCAAGAAGGAAGAGAAGCTGTTCATCCAAACCAGCTCGTTCTTCTATCTGGGGATTGTTCAGTAATGTTACACAATATCTTGAGCTGTGTCCTGTCCCTGTGTGTAATGATGTGTGGAATCAAGAACCACACAAAGCTGGAGGTGGCCAAGGAAGTGGGAAACGAAGCAAAAATCGGGCTGGTAAAAACGGAAAAGGGTCAAGTGGGCTAAGTAACACTTCAACAAGTTGCCTACGTTTTAAGATTAAAGTTGGCAAGGAAGTTGCTCCAAGTAATCTGATTAGTGTGGTTGATCCCTCAGTTTCTGTTGATACTTCTTTTAGTAATTATGGGAAGGAAACCGATCTACAATTTCCAAAATTAGCCAATGTTGTTGAAGATAAAGTAGGGGAACTGGGTAGTGAAAGACAGTTTCAGTCCAAGGGGGACCAAGAAAAGGTGAAAACATGCTCAGATGATTCTATAGTGGATCTAAAACTAGCAAATAAAGTTGTGGGGAGTGCTGAAAATCTTGAAAAGTCTGCTGAAGATGCTGTAGATAATTACCTTGTAAGTCAGTCTGATGCAGTAGCTGAAGCATCTGGAGAAGCGATAGAAAACAAGTATATGGATCCTGGAACTTCACCGGATTCAGAAGTAATCAATTCAATTCCTGATGTCCAAGTTGGTTTAATACACCAAGAAGCATTGCATGATACTGTTTTGAATGCTTTTGGAGCTCTTGCTTTTCCTGGAGGTGTTAAGAATAGTAAGGGTAGCAAGCGGGGAAAGAAGGATGGTCATATATCTCCTGGTGCTGCCAGCACAAGGAAACGTAGTTCATCAAAGAATTGCAGAGGCAGACAAAAAACAACAGCTAATGGATTTGTGTCTAGCGAGGCTCTTTATTCATTCACTGGTGCAAATTCTTCAAGAGAGAATGGACTTGGAGTCTCTGAAGAGGCCATGAAAGTGGGAATTAATATGGATGCTAAAGCATGTTGCAGTCCGGATTTTCAAGATACAAAGAGCATCAAGAATTTGTCTTCCTCTAAATACAAGCAGAATCAACTTTCCAAAAGTTCAAAATCTCAGGGAGCGAGCAAGGGAAAATCCAGAGTCTCTGATTCTGTGAGGAGCAGGAAAGGAAATGCTTGTAAGCAGAGGGGAAATGAGTTGAAGTCAGTTAGTAAGAGCAAAGTAAAGGAGAAAGGCTCTGATGAAGAGATTGTAGCCAGAGGAGGAAAGCGTCCACTAACAGGTACTTGGACTATAAGGATATGTGTACTGTTTCTTCCCTTCTTCTCTGTTCTTCTCATGTTATTGTTATTATTTATAATCTCTTTAATCTTTTAATGTATTATTTTCCATTCTTATTCCTTGCCAATGGGATAAATTTACTCAGAATACAAGAAATTGGAGATTGTTTTAATTAATTTTACAATAGTTGATGTTGCTGGAAATCACGTTTCAGATGATATTGAGAGCTCAAATGCTGGCAACAGTATTGCATCTGTGGACATGGTTAATGTTGACATGGTATCAGATGGTGTCATGGAGCAGCGTAAACAGCCTGATGATTCTTGGGTGCGTTGTGATGATTGTCATAAATGGCGGCGAATGCCTGCTGCACTTGTAAAGTCAATTGATGAGGCATGCCGTTGGTATACTGTTATTCATAAATCTTTTTATCATCTTAGAATGCAATTTATATGAAAATTGTTATAAAATGCCTTTTTTTTTTCATGTTTGTTTTGTTGGCTCTTAAATGTTTGGGAACAATCAATCACTTGATCAAACACATATTTGATATAGGAAGTTTCACTTGTTTAGTTATTTATCCGCAGATCTTATGAACTGCAATGACCAAATGTGTTATTTAGCTATGGATCTTGCATATTTTAATCACACAATTCGTGTTTTTCAACCTAGTTCTGGTATCTATGAAATTAGGACTTGGAAGTTGCTTTCAGCCAGGTTCTGAATTCTGATTAGGCTTTGGAGGCTGTGTTGATTCCTCGGTTTTAGTGAATTTATGGAAAATTCTTGGTAAATATATATAAATTTTTTTGGGGAGTAATACGGTAATTATTACATACTTGACTGCTTATATGTAAGACAAATGCCAGATTCTAAGTCACACTTTAGTCAAGATAAATAGGATGCCATTAACATCTATGATGGATGCATTCTTTTTAAAAATAGATTAAAAAAATGTGGGAAGAACCATTACTGTACATGGCTTTGCAGAGGTCTACTCTCTATGCAGGCAGATTCTACCTTTGGGCCATTCTTGATGGAATTAATTAATTGACCCTCTCATAGAATTTTGCACTGCCTTTTAAAGTTCTAATGGTGGAAGTTGTATGAGAATGGTAACCTTAATCCTATCTGTGTTAAGTCCAGCTTTTATTGTTGGAAGTGTTCTTTATGCTTTTAGGATTCCTTGGCCTTCAGAATGTTTGTATAGAAGGCTTGATTGAGCTATAGTGCTTGATGTTTGTTGCATTTCACCTAGGCCTAAAGCATACTCCACCAACTTGCAGAAACACAGTTGGTTTTCTTCTAATGAGTAGTCTTCATAAAACTTGGCATCTTACTATCTGATCAGATGTTTTCTCTTCTGGCAGAGCTTTGTTGTATAATATGTTTTCCATTTCAAGTGTGTTTTCATGTTGTATCTTTTGATAAGCATTACCATGACAGTAGTTTGGATACAAAAAAAATGTCATGTCTTTATCTTTCCTCATGTTTTTGACCTATCTTTCTAAAGCATTGGTGGTTTTTTTCTGGTTGCACTGAGAAAATCTGTCTGATGTCTTAGTTTAAATATGTTTTGACATATACCTTGAAGGATCTGTGGGGACAACGTGGATAAATCTTTTGCTGATTGCTCAGTTCCTCAAGAGAAGTCCAATGCTGATATTAATTTTGAGTTGGGCATATCAGATGCTGAGGAAGATGGTTGTGATGGTTTTAATTACAAGGAACAGGAGAAGGGATTTGAAAGTAAATGTATGAGAGGTATAATTTTTGCTGTTGATAGCCAAACTGCATGAATGAATTGTAGATAGAAATGTTGTTGTTTTAGTGTAATGCTTCTTTTTTCTCCTACTCCTTTCCGTTTTGATATTCTATTCTAACTCACTTTTCAATTTATTGCAGTGCCAGTACCATCTCATTTTTGGCGTATTGATAGTAACCAATTTTTGCACCGTGGCCGTAAAACTCAAACCATTGATGAGGTCTGACTCTGAACCTAACTTGAATTCATTAAATAATTAAATGCTATTTAGTCTGTGATTGGATTTTTCATTCTTGTTATAATAATCATTCCTCTTCGTTGTAATTCTAATAATGATTAGTCTTCCTCAATATGAAGATAGGTAGGACTGTAAGATGGAATATTTTGGTTTTAACAAATGGCAGCTACATCTAAAGTTAGGGAGGACTATGATTTTGTTTGCATTTTGATTAAATTGTTTATAAATCATGAAAATTTTGGGTATTGTCCATTGAATGCCAAACACCGAAAATAACTTTCAATGAGTTTATCAAACAACCGAAATTTTCTTTTCTAGAAATTTTTTGTTACTGAATATTTTTTTGGAAGTTCATTTCGAGCTACCAAATGGAGTCTTAATCTTCCCTTCTAAGTCCTTGGTAAAGATACAATTTGATCCCATATCTTGGATAAACATACTTTATCTGTTAAGCTTGCTGACACCTCTCTGTTCTTGCTTTAGTTATCTTTCAATGCGTCAGTAATATTGGTATATAGGCTTTCATTAAATTGGACAAAAAAAACTTAAATTTACTCTTTTCTCTGATTACATTCTCTCATTGTTATGTCGATTACTTTTGTGGTTATATTGTTTGGGCTTGTGTTTTTGCTATTAACATTTCAGTTAAATTTTAAGCAGATAATGGTTTGCCATTGCAAACGACCTCCAGACGCTAAGTTTGGTTGTGGGGATGAATGCCTAAATCGAATGCTGAACATTGAATGTGTTCAAGGCACCTGTCCATGTGGGGACCTTTGTTCAAATCAACAGGTTCTTCCACTGTTTTAAGTATATGACAATGACAATATTTATGCAGTATATATCCTTGTGTGTGTGTTTCTAAGAGGATTTCTTTGAAGAGAATGTTATTTTATTCCAAACATCTATTATGCAGTTCCAGAAGCGCAAATATGCAATGATGAAGTGGGACAAATTTGGTAAGAAAGGTTTTGGGCTGAGGACGCTTGAGAATATATCTGCTGGCCATTTCCTTATTGAATACGTTGGAGAGGTAACCTAAGATTTGTTTTATAGTATTCTTTCGCTTGTTGATTAGTGACAGACTTGTTGGAATTATAGTTAAATTCAAGTCATGGCTATTTTAGATTTGACTTTTATATTTGTTTAAGTAATGGTACCTTAAACTTTAGGTAAACCACAGCCATAATGAAGACTGTTGTTGAGGCTTCCACCAACAGTACTGTTTGGTCAAAAACAGCAAATATGCTGTGTCATGGCTAGCAAGTTGAGCTTTATTATTTTGTTGATATTATATGTGTGCTGTCTTAAGCAGTGAGTAAGGTCTCTTTCTTGTAAGCACTCTTAAAAATGGGAATTAGGTATTCATATCTTGGAGGAAGGACAAAAGTTGGGTGTATCTATTTAGTATTATGATCCCTCAATTATTTTAAGATTCATATGTTATTATGTGTAATTTTGGTTTTTTGTGCAAGTCATTTTGCATATTCCAATACCCAGCAAGCTCAGCAGTTCCTGTCATACTCATCTGAAAGTTTCTCACGCTTGCTGTCTGATCCATAATTCACCTTTTGATATAGTTTGCATATTATATAGATGAAATAATTCCCATTGTCCAGGTGTTTAGACTATATGAAGAGTGGGAATGCATGTGATGCTGATTCATTGTTTGTAGACATTTTATTTTTATATTTGAATATTTATAGATATTTAATTATTTGGTTTATCAGGTGCTTGATATGCAAGCTTATGAGACTCGGCAAAAGCAGTATGCTTCTAGGGGTCAGAGGCATTTCTACTTCATGACATTGAATGGCAGTGAGGTTTGGATAATGTCCTTTACCTTTTTTATTTTTTATTAATTATATTTTTCAAACATAATATGACAAACATATAGCATATGATAGTACAAAAGGCCATAGCATCTGAGGAAAGTTCGCAACTGTCTCTTGCCTGTATTTGGTTTTTTTATTTAAATATTTAGCGCTTATTTCATGTACGTGCACATAACAAGAAACATAATTTTACCTAGTAGATTTTATTCATTGTTCATGATAAAACCTTTTTATCACTGGATGTATTCTGGAGAAGCAGAGGAGGTTTCCTTGCCACTTTAGATTTAGTTTTTCAATTTACACTTTATTTGCTTTTGCACCCCCATTTTTGCTGCAAACTTGTAATTATCCATTTGTCCTGAATAATGCTTTCATTTCTCAGTTTCTTTTTTATATCATTCAAATCTATTCTGTTGTATGATTTTTCTCTGTCAGTTGATAGTTTGATGTTTCAGTTTCAAGGATATTTTCCCCTTCTTCCAGGTAATAGATGCATATGTCAAAGGAAATTTGGGGCGCTTCGTTAACCATAGTTGTGATCCCAATTGTCGTACCGAAAAGGTGATTGTTCATATGAGCTCTTTGTTATCATATCAGTAAATAAGAAAATGAGATCCCTATTTTAATAAAAATAAATTAAATGGGATTCTTACAAAGTGCTTGTTATCGTGATTGGGATGATAGCAGAATGATGGAATCTCTTGGTAGAATGTGTCCATTCCACCTTTGTAATTCAAGGACATCTCCACTGTATGGACCCCTAATTAAAAGCTAGGTGGATAAGTTTATTTTGGGGATTGCTTTTACTAACTTTTCTTTTGAAATTTGATTTGCCAAATCAGCTAGGAGTACCATGGGCTTCGAAATCTTTTTAATTTTAATAATATTTCAATGTATTAACAATTAAAATCAGACTTAGACTATTAGCTTGCAATAAAATTAGCTGCTTTAATTTTTCTTTCTCTATATCTGATATGGCCAACTACTTGGGGGCTTGTCTCTATATGTCATTTGGTGAATTATGTTTTGGCTTTTTCTATGTTTATATTCCTTGAATATGATCATGGCTGTCTTGTTTTACTGAATTTTGTTTCTCAAACTATGCTTAATGTGTTCATTTCATTTCGAGAAGTTTAACCTTTGTTTCCATTGTTTTTGTCTGTTTCATGAGCAGTGGATGGTGAATGGAGAAATTTGTATTGGACTATTTGCATTAAGGGATATAAAGAAGGTCTGCTTGCACAGTATATATTGTTGATGCCAAGCTTAGCTGTTACTTGGGATCTCATTATTACTTTTCTTTTTTCTGGTTTGGTTCATACGTACATCTCAAATATCATATTTTGGAGCTCACAGATCTACTGGATTCCTGTTAAGTTGATATATTTGAGATTTTGAAAATCATTTGGGGAGCTTACACTTTTATAACTCTTATCTGGTGAATTTTGGGGAAGTAAAAGATGGAAAGTGAGCAGGAGAATGGAGGTTGAAAATTAAGGTAGATTGAAGGTGGAAAAGGAATAAAGTATTTTAGGTTGGAAAACCTCTATTCTAGGTATTGAAGGGTAAACTGCAGAGAGAGAGAAAGAGAGAGAGAGAGTATGTGGGTGAACAGAGGCTAAAATTAAGATCTCAAAGCTGGAGCAAGAATAGGGTCCTAATGTTTTGATTAAATTCCATCTGGTCACATGTGCCTCACAGGACTGGCTAATAAAAACTTGAACACAAGATCTGTCACCATCTAATTTGTCTTGATCTGGTTATCAACTTTGGGCCTTTATGGCGCCAACCACATCATCATTTTCATTATTGATGATGCATGCAACCCAAAGAAACGGCCACAGTCAAAAGATGCTAGATGATGACAAAATATAGTCAATAATATATGATGCTGTATATGATGCTGCATTATGATATTAAAAAAGGATGTTACTGCGGCCATTGAAGAAAAAAATTGAGTTGCTCTTTGTTACATAAACTTAACTTTAGCAATTTTGCGTCTTTAATTTTTTTTACAATTAATGAGATATTAAGGTTTCAAAAATGCAAACCTACCAGCCAGCCAAGAGGTCTTATGACTTATGAGTTAACTAATTATATGATTTCTGCTCAGTAGTGCTATTGTTCTAATTTGGGGAAATTTTTATTATTCTAGGAATTTTCCACAAGTCTAACTCTTTTTTCTCCTAGTCCTAGTTGCTTGGTCAAGTCTTAAAATGAAATTGTTCTTATGTCACATCAATCATACATAGATATATTTGTTCGCGTGTGTCTTGTCTTTCTGTTGCTTGCATGAGAAATCTTCTTTTTATATGTTACAAGCTTACTATATTTGTCAGGGTGAAGAGGTTACATTTGACTACAACTATGTGAGGGTATTTGGAGCTGCTGCTAAAAAATGTCATTGTGGTTCACCTCATTGTCGGGGTTATATAGGTGGTGATCCACTTAGTGCAGAAGTAATTGTTCATGATGATTCAGATGAAGAATCTCCTGAACCTAAGATGCTTGAAGATGGTGAAAGCTGGAATGGTTCTGACAATATGATATCTAGATTTAGTTCCTTTGATGGTGCAGAAATACAATCTGTGGAGAGTGTAATAACTGATGGTGTAATAAAATTGGAGAATATGCCAGAAGCTGACTCTCTCAACCATTCTGCTTCTGCTACATCTCAATTGAAGAGTTCAGTTGAAACAGAAGATTTGAAGGGAAATTTCCAATTAGCTATTCAGCTAGAAGAAGTTTTGCCCATGGCAGCTCCCTGTGAAGCTGCTCAGCCAGGTTGTACCACGGAACAGAAGGCTGTGAACAAAACTTCATGTTCCATTCAGAAATTAGATACTTCTCTAAAAATGTTAGACATCAAATTACCTTCTGATGTTGTTGATGCTAATAAGAAGTCAAAGTTTGATACAGCTGAAGATAAACAGGTTCCTTCAAAATCATATCCCCTGATGAAGGGGAAAATTAGTAGTAATTCTCTGAATGGAAATAAGGTTCGGATAACATCTGACAAATCTCAAGTGCCTTCTGTCAAGCCCAGAAAATTCTCAGAAAATTCTAGTACTTGCCGTTTTGAAGCCGGTTAAGAATGCTCTTATCTTTGAATGACACTGCTGTGTCGTTTTCTATTTTACTGATACTTGCTTTTGAATGCTTGCAGTGGAGGAGAAGCTTAATGAGTTGCTGGATTCTGAGGGGGGCATAACAAGAAGAAAGGTTAGTGGTTTAATGTTATGCACTTAACTTAGTAAATTTTTAGATTTAGCAAATATTTCTTGTTTTCATCATTTTTGTGTTTACTACTTTGTTGTGTGCTTTGGCATATTCTTAAAGTCATATTAGATGTTACTTATTTTGATGAGGAAATTGTGTGGACTTTTTTGTAATTAGGGTTGACAACGGGTCGGGTCAGGCGGGGCGGGTTTTGCTCGCCTTGAATCCGACCCGACTTCATATCCGCCAAACCCGCCGACTCGACCCGAAATTTAATAAAATAATATTTTTAAATATAAAATATTATTTTTTTAAATATAAATATTTAAATATATAATTATATAAATAAAAAAATTAATTAAAAAAAATATTTTTATATAATATCGGGTCGGGTTGGGTTTGTCTAAAACCCGAACCCGACCAGACCCGACCTCTTCTTAGCACTACTTGACCCGACCCAAAACCCGATTTAAAAAAAAAAAACGGGACCCTATGGGCTCAGGTCGGGTTGGAACCCGCCGGGGGCAGGTTGGGTTGCCCACCCTACTTGTAATGCACTATGCTTCTAAGTTTCTGGCTTTTATGCCAGATGATGTTTCTCAGACATTTTGATTTATGGCAGGATGCTTCTAAACGCTACTTGAAGCTTCTGCTTCTCACAGCAACTTCTGGTGATAGTGGCAATGGTGAAGCAATTCAAAGGTCAATCTAGTTTCTAGTTTCTCTTCATTTAGATGGCTTAGGAACATTATATTTTGTGCTCTTGCTTTATATGTTTCCAATATTTGATTCTAGGTTTGTTGTTGTGCAGCAATCGAGATCTTTCAATGATTCTTGATGCTCTTTTAAAAACAAAATCACGAGTTGTGCTGACTGATGTAATTAACAAGAATGGTAGTGTTTCTTAACTTTTGCTGCACAGCATCCAATGATGAATATGTTTGCTGCAGTTGCATCTTCGTTGGCACGCAAATAAATGGCTGTTTTTTTTGTTTTCAGGTTTGCAGATGCTACACAACATAATGAAGAAATACAGAAGGGACTTCAAAAAGATTCCAATTCTTCGGAAGCTTCTAAAGGTGCAGTGCTCGAAACCATGTTGCATTGTAATTTGTGGAGTTTTTATAGTCAAATTTGTGAATTTGCATGTCCTGTCAAGTATTGATTCTTGGAAATAGAGGTTACATCATAGTATTTACAGTCAAAAAGATTTGGTAATTATATACCCTTATTCTTGTTAGGGCAAAAAAATAGATATCCTGGAAAACATTCATTATCATGGATTAGGTGCATTTTTTAATAGTTTTATTCAACAATAGCATTTGAATCAGCTGCTTTTCCCTGCTTAATGAAATGGTGAAAATGCTTAACTAGTTTTTTTGAAAGAAGGAAAAAGGGAAAATAATTTTGCAGTGGAAAGTTCTCCACCTGTAATTCTAAATTGAATGTTGAAAACATGTAGCTGCCTGGTTAAGTTAGTGATAGTGCTGTTAGATCATCTTTAAAGTTTCCAGTACCTCTTTTGTAGAAAACTTAGAGAACAATTGTCTTTTTCTCTTATTATATTTCTAGAATGAAGGAGTATATTGAAATAAATAGGAACGGTGATGTTCCTTATTAGGAAACAACTAACATGAAACAGAAAACAAAGATAATAAAAGGAAAGAGAATTATTCTATTCTAAAATAGAAACAAATCCCTAAAGACTTGACAATCAGAATAGTTGACTAAATCAGAGGACTAAATGAGAAATATTCCCAAGATAAATTAGGAAACCAAGCTGCATTAATGTAGGAGAATTGCATTTCTATACTTTTTGAAGAATTGTCTTTTGTGGATTTTCTTTGCCTGCATTTAAGTGCAAAGGATATTGCTTAAGCTGCTGAACCTTGAGGCAGAAAAATGGTGCATCCCAGGGACAAGGTTCCTTCATGGACGAGAAAAAATAGATATGAATGCTTTTGTTTTATCTAGTTTGCATCTACTTTTCTTGGCAGAAAGCGTTGATTGTGCTTACGTAAGATTCATTGAACATGCAATATATGTGCATTGTATATATATATATATATATATATATATATATAAGCATCTGAGTCTTACATACATATTGTTTCATACTAGCTTTCATAATAAATATGATACTTCTTTTTTTTTTTCCTTTTTGGGTACGTGTAGCTATCATACCTTGAATAACTAAATAAGTCAATTTGATAAAATAACTGCATTTGATCATATGAGTTTTGTATATGCAACCAACTGGGATCTACATCGAATTAAAGCCAAATAGAGATTAATTAACTAACTTTATAATATCAGCCAAATTTAAGCATGGTTTTATCTGAGTAGTTCATTTTCTTTAGAGAAAAAAAAGGGGTGAAGTCAGGTCTGGCCTATAGTTGTTATTGTTAAGCTGGTATCTGGCCTATAGTTATTATGATATGATAAAGTACCACTTATGAGAACTGGAAAATAATGAGAAAACTCTCTGAAAATATGACAAGACAAGACTACAGCTTGCAACTTACTTCCGCAGGTTTTAGAGTATTTAGCAATGAGGGAGATACTTACGCCGGAACATATTAATGGAGGTCCTCCCTGTGCTGGAAGGCAGAGGTTGGAGAACATAGCTGAGTTTTGTTTGGTGAATTGGCTCTATAGTCTTTTGTATTCCCTTTTCCTGAAAACTCTGCTTTCTCATGCAGCTTTAGGGAGTCAATGCTGTCATTGACAGAGCATGATGACAAACAGGTATTTTCTTGTTCATAGTTTAGTTTTTGAAATTTCATTGATATTCTTTTTGATTAATTCTTTTTCCATGATATTTATATTTGAGAGGAAGTTATTGCTTAGAATTAATTGTATAACTTCTGTATCTTGTTATTTATGGACTATACTTTTTTTCTTGAATAGCCTATTTGTTGGGTGAATATCTGAGTTCTAATTGGTTCAACGTGCATTATAGGTCCATCAAATAGCTCGAAATTTTCGAGATAGATGGATTCCTAAACCTGTCAAAAAACTCAGCTACAGGGACAAGGAAGAGGGCAGGATGGAGTTTTACAGGGGTTTGGAATGTAACAAGGTTTCAGCATCATACAATCATTGGCGTGACCAGGCCATAAGACCTACAGAAGCAATTAGTTGTATCATGCAATCAGGGGCTGCAACAACTTCAATGGATACTTCTGCCCGTGAGGGTTGTTCATCATCTTCGACATGCATTTCCCAAACCAATGGTACCAAAATTCGCAAGCGCAAAAGCCGTTGGGATCAGCCTGCAGAGACAGATAAAATTGATTTAGGGTCACCATTACCTGTTTTACTTCAACCAACACCAGATCACATAGAGAAGATGAACAAAGGGGATAAAGAATGCCATGACAGTGTTTGCAAAGGTGAAACTAATAATGTTGACAATGGAAGGCACAGTTTTCAGGAGAATGTTCCACCAGGGTTCTCTTCTCCTATGAATACATCTTCGTTTTCATCAACTGCTAGTTATTTCCCCCAACCAAAATTTTATCGGTTGAAGTGTCCTGATGTGATTATTGCTCATGCACAGAACAGATTCATTTCCTCTTTGCCCGTATCATATGGTATTCCATTGCCCATTTTGCAGCAGTTTGGATCACCACAGGGTGAAAGTGTAGAGAGTTGGGTGATTGCCCCTGGCATGCCTTTCCACCCTTTTCCACCTTTACCTCCATGTCCCCGTGATAAGAAAGACACTCGACCTGCTTGTGCTGCTAACCCCATTGGAATGAATGAAGTTGCAGAAGGGCAACAGGGCAGCCGTCGACCTGCCAGTAGCTATCCTGATGAAAGCATTCCTAGCACAGCTGGTGGTAATCCACCAGAGACAGACATTCCATGTACTAACATCCAACAGACATTTAAAAGGAGGAGGGAATCCTCGTATGATTTGGGTAAGAAGTACTTCAGACAGCAGAAACGAAAGCAGCCTCCATGGCATAAGTCTGAATGCATGGGAAACAACTATATAGGTGGGACATGCTGCATAGATGTAGGAAATGTAAAAAATGAGCTCAGAAATTCTTATTATTCAGATGATATAGCCTGTAGAGTTGCAGAAGGTCGCAATGATTTTTATCCGCAATCACTCCACCCAAATCAACATTGATTTATAGGAAATTTTGTGACAAGTACTTTCTTTCATAATTAATGTATTCTCTTCAATTCTTTGTTTCCTGGGTTTAAGTTCCAGTGGAAATTTGTAATTTTATTCCATTACCGACTTGAAGTAATTAATCTCATGTTCTTTTTTAGTTTGGTATTCGCCTTCTTGGTCATTAATTTCTCTTGCAAACCTTTTTAGAGGTAGCATTTTATTTATTTATTTATTTATATTTATAATTTTAAGGTATAGCATTTTATTCACTGACATTGATGCGTATCATTTATATATACATATAAATAATGTATCAAATATAATTTTAATTGACGATAATTTTAGTGGTTGTAACAATGCAAGTTTGAAATTACATCCGAGGATGATAAAAATTGCGAGCTCTTAATGGAGGTTTTGGTTATTCCCGGCAGAAAAAGGCATTAGACAGGGAAACCTTGGTCTTCCCTACCCTAATTGTGATTGTGATGGATGTTTTATCATCCCTGAAGAATGCTACATCTAAGCTGAAGAAGTTTTAGTTATCATCCTACTCGGAATAGGGTGCAGCTGACACATCTATGTTTTGGTGGTGGCCTTGAGGTCTTCACAAATTGTGCAAAGGAATCGATTCTGGACATATCCTCCATCTTACAACAGTTCTATTTGATGTCGGTTTGCAACTAAATAGTACTAAGTCTGAAAATTTTTCTGCAAATAGTCCTTTAATTCAGAAATTATGTAGAAGGGTAAACAGTTGAGCCTCCAATCGTTTATCTTATGTTGGTCGTTTGCAAATGGTCCAGTCGGTCCTTTTTGCAAGAATATGATGTCAATGCCAATTTTAGAGTAAGTACAAGGTATGTTAAGTTGCTCTCTTCTCTTGGTCAGGAACGGATTTTGTCGTTCCTTGTAGTTCCCATATCCAAATTACAAAATATCCCCCCCAAAAAATAAAGTTTCACATGTATGGACAAAGAGATATACCCTACTCATACTGACTGAGTAACATGAACATTTTGCAGACTTAAATTAATGTGATACATAACCAACCAAATGTCATGGACCTCCTTTGCATATCTAAAAAAAGAAGCTCATCCATGCATATTGCTGATATATTTGGTTAGTCTTACATCTTTGCTCGGCAACCACAAAAACTAACGCTGTTAGACCTTTTCAATACAAAATGATCTCTTATTGATATACAAGAAATTTTTTTAAATCACAATTAGATTTATCTAGCCAAATAATTCTTTGTTAACGACAACTATATTCATCCCAAAATAGTGATGCCACAACCCAATATTCTATCTATATATATATATATATATATACATATTAGTTGACTTTTAAATTCTTTTTTTTTACAAATGAGATTACAATCTAAATATTAAAAAAAATTATAAATACTAAAATTTTAATTTTAAATCTCTTAAGTATAATTTTTTAAAAATAATTACATAAATAAACTCATTTTAATTTTTTTTTAATTCAACTCTTAGCATGGTTTTGGCAGACTGGATTGACTAATTAACAATATAGCAAGTTACCATATTACTTGAATATATCATGCATTGCATAAGGCACACCTTATAAATCAAAGATGTTCTAATCTATCTTAGATTCAATGTCTTGTCATGGAAAACAAGCCCATCAAGGCACACCAACTGACAAGTTAAGTTTCCTTTTCTGTCTGTTAAAAAAAAAAAAAAAAACCATGATTGGTTTACTTGAAACTTTAACCAATTGAGAACACCACGCTGGGCAAAAATGAAAACCACCAAGCAAGTATGTTGAAGCTTCTGGGGTTTGGCGTTGCCGCTATTGCACGGTTTTCTTTCTTCCCTTTGGTTAATGTGTCGTTTTGGTCTTCCAAACCCCATTTTAACGGCCAATTGTTAGGGAACTGACAACTCTAAGCAAGCATCATTTCGTTTTTTTCAGCCTAACTGACAGTTGAAAATCATAGTTTTTGACCTTGTTTTGTTTGCGTTATCTGGTCTTAAGGCAGGGATTTGGGTTGGGTTGGGTTGGGTTGGGTGTCATAAAAAAAGGTGTTATCTGTTTTATTAATCATGTAAGATAGAGAAGTAAGAGCAAATTAGGGTTGTTGGAAATTGTGTGAGAGGAAATTATCCAGAATTCATGACTTAGTTATGGCCTTGTTTCTAGGCATTATGTAAAGTTTGTCTTGTATTTTAATCAAATTTGCTTGATATACATACAGACCCCTAATTAGATAATTAAATAGAAAAAAGACTCAAATTTCTCTTTTATTCGAATATGTCACTTTGCTCTTATTGATAGTTAAGAAATTTTAATTATATTATAAATATTAAAATTTTAATTTTTTAAATATTATTTTTTAAAAATAATTATATGAATCGATTAAATTAAATTTTAAATTTATTGAACATTTAACTTAGAACTTTCAAATTTGGATCTTAAAAAATGGGTTGAGAATTGAGATTTTAATGATATAAACTAAAGGCCTACTTTCAGGTTTACATGTTCAAGTTTAATAGATTTTCACTTGTAAAAGTTTTTTTTTTTTTTTTTAAAGCTAAAATGGCAAAAATGGAAAAGGATTTTGTTACTGTAGATAAAAATCTAGGAAACATTCATGATTCATGCCATATGCAAGAGGCAACAGAAATGGCTTGGACTGTCCCCATTGGAAAAGATACCTATATCTAATTTGTCTCAAAGTATATATGATATATCTGGTGGACCAAGACGTGCATTATGAACTTATATCTCCACTGAGTCCATACTCCATTGCACAAAAATCAGCCAAAAATATATATACTGTATACATATATATTACGATGAATAACAAAATCATTAAGTAATTAATTATTTTTTATAAAAAAATCATAATAACATGATAGTGAAATAGATTATTAATGTTTGAATTTTATATTTTAAAATTAATTATATAAATCATTTTAATTAAAATTTAAATTTATTACTTAAATCATTTTAAATTGCTGGATTATTTTATGTTGTGCATTAGACCAAATTGTTGCCAATGTCTGTGGTTATTGGGAGGCCCACAAATATCCAAGATCAAAGGTAGGTGTCTCTTTGATGTGGTAGGACCATAGCCGTACAAACAGCCTTCTCTTCTCAATTTGTGTTTGCAAGAATCAAAGATTTAGAAAAATTAAGCTTGGAATAGATACCATGATCACCTTCTCATTGTACATGCTCTTCCTTCTCGTTCAATTTAACTAAAAATGGGGCAAATTGCATTTATAAAAGCATGGCATTAAAGTCGAATTTATCATTGTATTAAGGTTTAATATTAAATTCTAACATTATATTTTTAAATAAAAATCTATCATTTTGAATTCACGTATATTCCAATGCTATTACTTTTTTATTGAAAAATCAATGAAATAAAAATTGTATGAACAAAATTCAATAAAATTGAAATATGAAAACAAAATCAATAATGAGACATAATATAGTACTAAATTTGACCTTAATTTCTAATAGTAATAACTAATTGGTCCTTATTAACTGTTTTCTACAAGTTAAAGTCCATCTTAGAAGGAAGCAAATGGTGGTGTTGATCTTTTGGCAAGAAGAGTTGCTATTTACTAATGGTCTTCATGCTATTTACTCCGCTCATCCTAGTGTTATACTTGATGTACTTAAGAATGAGATTAGCCTTAGAATGTATGAGATTGGAAGTTATTTTCTTAATGTTAATAATTTTGCAACTCATTTTTTACCGTCGATTATAGTTCAATTTCAAATCGAAATATCCTAAAAGAAACTCAATATATTTTTGTTATTTCTCATCACTTGGGGCGAGTCATTATGGAATTGACTAAAACCGGACAAAAGGATCCTCCGTCGGCCGAAGCAAACCCACCACCAATTGACAGCAGCCTTTTAGGGAGGTCACACGTACCAAAAATCCTCCCAACACTAAGTGGTACCAACTTTTGAAGCCTTATCATAGGATTGTTGCTGCCAAACCAGTTAAGCTTCTTTGACAGATAGATTTTACAGATTTTTGGTAAAACAATTAAAAGAAACTACGAATCTTGCTAACCCCTTGAATTAGCCCATCAAATTAGAGTTATAAGAAATATGTTTTCTTGGCGGATCTTTAAGAACATAGTATAAAATAATTGAGGCCCCCATTTTCACCTTTTCTTTTTGTTTTATACTTATGGTTTAGGTGGGTGGGTAAGGAGGATATTTAAAACCTTTTAGCATGTGAGGAAGCATTCCTGGATTCACCGACAATGCAATGGTTGCCATAATCTAGGGTTTTAAAACAAGAAAATCAATTAAATATATATATATATATATATATATATATAAGAAAAAAAGAAAACTCTAGCAAGCAAGAAGCTACATTTGGATTTGGGAGAAAGGGTGCTGGACCCTAATAGATAAGGGACCCATACTCTACCCGTTGTCAATGTTAAAAGATAACATATCTCATGCAAATGCAAAGCATCGGAATGAATGGTACCTCTCTCTCGCCCCGCTTCGTACATTGCTGTTTCCTATTATTTGGAGGAGTCTTATTTTCGTTAATGGCAGTGGGCAGCCCTTCACCTCTCACTATCCTTAATTTCCTTCTAACACTTTGCTGTCGGAATGAAGCTTTTGCTTTGAGTAGTACCCCCTGGAGTGGGGAGCAACTATTGAGATTTTTGTCTAATAATTTTTACTCCTTCCGTCCCAATTATTTATTATGTATTGATTTTTACAAAATTTAAGAAACAAATTTTAATTTAATGTATTTAAGATTAAAATTTAAATTTTTTTAAAATATTAAAATTTCATCATTTTAATATAAAAATAAAAATAATTATAAAATATATTTTTAAAATATACAAAATAAAAGTTTTAAATATTAAAAAAATTATATAATTTTAAAATATTCAAAAAAAAAAAAAAAGTCAGTGAGAGTAGGTCTTATCATTAAGTAAATTTATAGCTAGTAATTTTATGGTAATAATTTTTGAAAAATCAACTGGGCCAGGTCGAATCGGAACTGGCCCAAGGTTATCAGATAGTGTTATATACATATATATATATATATATATATATATTTTAATGAAAAGGATAATATTAAAAGAGAGAGAGAGAACGTGGCCGTCAGCTTGTGGAGCACGTGTGAAGAAAACCGTTGACGTGGGCCGCACACAATTAAAGGCGCCACGTGTGCGGTATTTGATTGGGAATCACGTGATTAAGGTGGCCGAAGGCACAGGGGTGGGACAGAGCGTGGCTTGTTATGGTAACGCAGTCACGGGCTTATTGTCATGAGCCAATCTATATAAGGTTATAATTGGGACTTACGTTATCATTAATCACTCGTGTATAGAGTTATGATTAGATAGAGATGTCAAAGGAGAAGATAGATTTTTATGTTAAAAAATTTTTTTTATTTTAAATATTATAATAATTAGTGGTAGTATAATTTTAAAATTTTTTAAATTTTTTAAGGGGTGAGTAGACGATGTATTATTGTTGAATTGTTTTATTAGTTAGGTATAGACGTAAGCCACCTATCAATAGTTGTTTCTGGTCCGGATAATGGTGTGAAGTTTTGATGTATCATTTTCGACAATAATAAAATACGTCTTTTATTTAAAAATCTCAAATATTATTTTAATGTATTTTTTGTTCTCTCGATATGAATGAATCTTTTTGTGTATACTTAAAATTAATTGTAATTTATAGTTATTTGTTCAAATATCAAACTATCATTGATTGACTTAAATGAAAATATTCATTCAAGTGTTACACGATCTACCGCTTGTTAAAAAAAAGCTTAACCCGTAACACTTATTTTGTGTTAGGAGAGTCCGTTTACATTCATCACCGCCCACAATGAATCAAGTATTCTTCGCATCGTCACAACGTAAGTAAAATACTTATTATTCAAGTTAGTATAAAATTAAAAATTTAAGTTATTCGTGAACATCAATTTGTGGATGATGACAAAGGCTAATCTTAATATCAAAATTAACCGCGCGTGATCAATGCCGTCTTTAAATATAAGTACACTATTAAGAAAGCTGATACGTAACCATCCATTAGCATGCAATGACAGAAACTTGTACTCTTCAATAACCATAATTAATCACTTTGTTTATGTCATGAAAAGCCTGATTACCCTTCACCTTCGTAATGATCATTGGCTTCCACTGAATTTTAATAAACAAAGTATTTCTTGAATCTCATGATAACTAATTAAATTAAGTCCCACTTAAATTTAAAGTTTAATTTAAACTATTCATAAAATATTACATTAGTATTTAAATTTTAGCACGTAATATTTTTATTTTTAAGTTATGATTTTTTTAAATAATTATAATTTTCATATGACCTTATGAAATTTATATAGTATAAAACTTATTTATTGTCTAAAATTGATTGGAAACGGGATTAGTTATATTAAGATAAAAGTTAGTTTAGTTTTATTTTTTGTTACTATTAGTATTAGTCCAACCACTTGATTTTTTTTTCGTTTTTGAGTAAAAGAAAAATGAAAGTGTGTTTGAATGCAAAAAGTAAAAATGTTTTCGAATAATTAAATATTCAAAATAAAAAAATTCATTTAAAATATATCATTTTATTTTTTATATAATTATTATCTTTTAATTGAGGTTATATTTTATTTATTTAATTATTTTATTGATTTGGGAAAAAATTGGAATATTATTTTAAGCCAAGAGATTATATACCCATTATCGAGTTAATGTTCAAATGAATTTATTTAATTATATATTTTTAATCCAAGACTGTTCTAGTTCATACATTAGTATTTAAATACTTATGCCTTGTAATAATTATTATTAGAGTTAATGTTATGAATTATTTTTAAATTATAACGAACTATTTAATGTGATACTTAAATTATAAATCTATTAACTAATATGATATTCACTCTAACATGATTAGATCTAAAAGATTATATATATTGCACAAATAATTTCCAAGTATCAAATTAATTGACAAATTTATAATTTAAGTGTCATATTAAAAAAAAATCTTTAATATGATATCTATTGTTAATTAATGTATATTTCTGTTAACATGATTAGTTTCAAATGATGATACATAATGTACAAACAAATTTTAAGTACTAAATTAATTAATAAATTTGTAATTCAAGTATTACATAAAAAATCTAAAATTTAAGTATTATATTAAATATTTTATTATAATTTAAAAATAATTCATAACATTAATCTTTAATAACCAATTTAACATTTGTCAAAATAGCTAGTACATGATTCTAATTACTTAAAAAACACATTGAAATTCTATCTTACCATAAAAAACTAAAGTAGAAAATGAAGCATTAACTTATTAGAAAAAGACCCATATTTCTTTTTGTTTGCAAGGTAGGCATTGTAAAATGACCAAAATTTTACACTTTTTTTTTTCAGAAGTTGATGGGAAATGATTAAAAATTGAAACAAAAACAAGGGTTTTTTTTTTTTTTTTTTCATAATTTAGTTGATGAAAAGTAACACATGCACTATTGCTTTATTATTGCGAGAATCTAATCAAGTGACCAATTATTCTTTTGCCCTTTTCCCTTCTATATATAGTGGTTAAAGCAGTAATTAGTAGTTGCATTAAGGCAGTTCCTGGTTGTTGAAATTCTAACCTAAAACTTCATGCTGGTTTTTCTTCTTTTACAAAAGAGGTTTTAAATTCAAATTCTCCTCCTTAAAACTATCTAAATGATGCAACCTTATTTATTTGCTTGTTTTTAGGGATAAATCAGCTTTTATTAGTTAATACTATCAATCATTTATTAGTTAATACTATCAATCTTATAACAACCGAATAGAGGAAAATGAAAGAAAAAAGAGGAGTGGGGTTGGCACATGGAATGAGAGAGATGGATGCAAATTAACCAGAACAAATGCTCATTAGATCCTTCACAATACAGCAGTTTTAGGGAACAATTTTTAATTACCCAAAAAAAATATATAAAATCAATTTAGTTTTAATTAATGGATTTTTATTTTATACAACATTTTAAAATTAGTTTAAGAGTAAATAAGAGATTTTTAAATCTTGAGATTTAAATTCAAATTTTATTTTGTGAGAATTTTATTTTAATTTTATGTTAAATTTATATAGTTATAATCTAATTTATTAATTTGATTATTTAATATTTTATTATATATGGATATAATATTATAATTGATTATGATAATAATTTATATTTATAATTTCATGAAAGAATTTTATTATATTTTATATTATATCAATTTATTAATTATTTTAAAATATATTAAATAATATGTGACAATCATTTAATTTGATATGTGCTTGGCAACTAATTTTTGTTAATTGTTATGTCAGAAAATATTAATTTGATAAATAAGACAATTAATTAGGAGGTTAATCAACACAGAAAGGACATGTCTTACCAAAAAGACTGAAAAGACTTTGGCTTTGGTTGTAGAGAAAAAAAAGATACAAAGGTCACTTGTCCCTATAAAAAACTACATTTGTTCTTCTAAAATTACGGGACTGTTTTGTGGGGTCCTCGTCAACCCCTTTCTCAGTCAAGTCTTGTTCGATTATCCTGTAAGTGAATGACTAAAATTATAGTTAAACTTCTTAGTCTCAACTGTCAAATATCATAGGGAGGAAACAAAACATCTCCACCAGCCTTGCTTTCAATTTCAAACTCAACACTAATTATTAGGTAGCGCAGTCATCGATTAGATTTTAAAATAATAAATTGAATTACTTGTTTTTTTGTTTAAAAATTAAGACTGATCTACTTATTTTTAATAATAAAAACAATTAAACTGAAATAAATCAAACGGTTTCATCAAATTACCGAAATTTTCATATTTTTTATCATTAATTTTTGAAACAATTTTTATTTTATAAAATTCATCTCATAATTTTATAATCAATGTTATATTTTTACTTTTAAAAATATAAATAACAATATTATTATAATATATTAAAAATAAATTAATTTTATCAATTCAATTATTAATTTTAAATATAAAAATTTAATTAAATAAAATTTTTAATCAGTGAAACTAAACAAATCAAATCAATTTGATTGAATTCAATCAATTTCAATCAATTAAACTAAATAAGATCAACGTAAGCTTACCCTAACTGAAAATTACTTTCACCCTAAAGTCAAACAGTTAAGACAATACTTATTATATTACAAAGAAATAGTCAAATACTATCAACAAATATATATATTTTTTTAGTTAGAAAATGAAACTCAATTTTTTAGAAAAAATACATTTACCATTATCGAGATAAATGCTAAAATATTTTAATGTTTATTTTATTCTCTTAGTACGTTACATCTATTCAATTATTATAATTTTACCAAAGTAGACTGCACATAAAAATGAAACATCATATCTTATCAAAAATTTTCTTCCTATAATGCCTTTAGCCTTCTATTTTGACCCAAAATACATGAATTTTACATTTAAAAAAATGGGAATATTAATCTGTTTATAGCTTAGCAGTGGAGTATAATAGTGATACTCTTTAAAAAATATTATCTCAAATATTGTCCATAAAATTTTTGTAAAAGTTAAAAATTTGATGAATTAAACGATTTGTTTAAAACAATTAATAAATTAATTTATTATAAAAATATTTGATAATAGTTTTTTTTTTTTTTATGAATGTCCTACCAGTTTTCATGCTCATTTAATGAACTTGTTATTAAATCCGATAAAAAAAAATCTATGTTCTAAGTATTTTGGTCCAATGTAATGTACAGGGTGGGACCATTTCATAATTTCAATTAAAAAAATAGCACTAAAATGAAACCTCGAATAATGTTTGAATTAATAAATTAATTTTTTTGCTCTCAAATAGTTTAGGTGGTTGATTTTTATGGAATTTTAAAAAAATTGATTTTAATGTATTTAACATTAAAATTTAAAATTTTTTTTAAAATTTCAAAGTAAAAGATTTAAATATTAAAACGATATATATATATATATAATTTTGAAAAGAAAAGAAGGACTAAGAGAATACCAATTAAGGTAAGTTAAAATAAGCGAATCAAGTGTTTAATAATTTTAACTTGTAAAACTGGGATGTGTGTTCTCTTTTAGGTCTGGTTGGCCAACTTTAAAAGCAAACAAACTGACTGTTAAGCGTAAAAAAACATAACACTACCCTCGCTTCTCTCTTCCTTGAGAACCTAACACGTCCATATATAAGCCTTAACATGACCTTCAACCTTGGTCAAGGCTAGGAAGAAGAGCTGGCTTGGAACGGAGAGTCTGTCTGATCAGACAGCAACAGACAGAAATGAAAATGGTGCAAAATGGTTTTGTTGGAGAAGAAGAAGAAAGGGTGAGTTCTGGTGGTGGAACGGTGGTTGTTGGAGTGAAGCTTGATTCACCAAGTAGAGAGCTTTTGACATGGGCTTTGGTTAAGGTGGCTCAGCCTGGTGACTCTGTGATTGCTCTTCATGTTCTTGGTAACAATGGTCAGTATTTTTTTTTCTCTGTCCTGTTTCAGGGTTTAAAATTTTTTTTGTTAAAAATTTTTGTGGGGTTTAATTATTTTTGGTGCTTTAATGAAGTGATATTTTTTTTTGTGTAGAAATTGTGGATCGAGATGGGAAGTCTTCGCTTTTATCGCTTGTCAAAGCGTTTGACTCTGTTCTTGCTGTTTATGACGGATTCTGTAATTTGAAACAGGTTCAGTTTCTTGCTCACCTTTACTCTTTCTATGCTTCTAGCCTTTTTTTCAATGATAAATTTGTTAATCTCATATTTCTCTGTTTAGTCAATTGGAAAATGAAGGAGAATCAGAAATGGAGATTTGGCCTTTTCCTGCTTGCAGTTAGCTGCAATGCCAAGAATAATTGATTCAGCATTTCCAGGCCAAATTTAGGACTTAAAAAAGAGTTGGTTTTTGGTGATCATTTTGCAGGTGGATCTCAAACTTAAGATATGCAGAGGTTCTTCAATTCGCAAAATTTTAGTGATGGAAGCAAAATCTTATTCTGCAACTAAGCTTATAGTTGGAACCGCTGCCAAACTCCATAAAATCCGGTCGTCGACTTCGATAGCTAAGTACTGTGCTAAGAAACTAACAAAAAACTGTTCAGTTCTTGCTGTTAATAATGGGAAAGTTGTGTTCCAGAGGGAAGGTTCTCCAGCTAGCAATTTTAGTTCAAAAGGTAAAAGATTTTGTTTTGGCTATCCAGTTGTTGGATGTTGATGTAAATTTTGAAAGGCTACTAAGGAATTTCTCTGTTTTGTATTTGTTACAGGAAGTGAAGTTCAGAAAAGAAATAGTTTGCTTAATGCAATTCAGCGAACTATGACATTGAACAGGAATTCTAGAGTATTAACTGAAGGAAATGCCAATGCTGAGACCAATCTGAATTCTGGTGAAACTAAGGACAAAAATTTGGAGCAGGCGTTATTAAAAACCAGTTCGGGCAGCTTGGAGTGTGCTCCAAAGCAAAATTGCTCAATTTGTGGATCCAGTAATAAGCTGTTGCTACATAATTCTTGTCATCAATCTGCAAAAGAGTCTTCTTATGATGATGTTAATGATGGAGGATACAAATCCTTGGCTATAGTGCCAGTGCAAAAGGCTGAGGCTGCATCTAGTTCCATTTCTATGTTGATCAAACAGTTGCCTGGAATCAGACCTGGCTGGCCTTTACTTCGCCGTGCAGTTTTATCAGATGGACAGCAACAAGTTACTCCTGACCGATCTTCATTGAGGCAGATATCTGTGGTTCAGTGGGTGATGCGATTGCCCTCTAGGCGTACTTTGTGCATAGCCAATTCAGATCAGAAACAAGATAAGTCTTCTAATTTTGATGGAGAAAGCGGTGCAATTGTTCCAGTTGGTACGGAGAATGTCATTGCTCCACCTTCTCCTGATCACAACTCAATAAACCTGTCAAAAGAATTGGAAGGTCTTCATGAGAAATACTCTGCAACTTGCAGATTATTTAAGTACCATGAACTTCTCTCAGCAACATCAAATTTCTTGGCTGGTTTGTTTTACTCATCATTCCTCTCTGCAACAATTTACTTTACTCCCTCCTCTAGAAATTGGTTGACTTGACCTTTTTTCTTCTTTTCTTGTTTTATTTTCAGAAAATTTGATTGGAAAAGGTGGCAGTAGTCAGGTTTATAGAGGTTGCCTTCAAGACGGCAAAGAACTTGCTGTGAAAATCCTAAAGCCTTCTGAAGATGTATTGAAGGAGTTTGTTTTGGAAATTGAGATTATTACTACATTACATCATAAGAACATTATTTCCCTCTTGGGTTTCTGCTATGAGGATAACAATCTTCTCCTGGTTTATGATTTCTTATCAAGAGGAAGCCTTGAAGAAAACCTTCATGGTAAGTTAATGCATAATATTCTAGGTTTTGAGATTGAAGAGAGATAGGAGCTTTTTATGTTGCTTGATATCAGAAGTTAGTTTCTCAGTTGCTTAATGATTCAGGAAATAAAAAGGACCCTGATGCATTTGGTTGGAGTGAAAGATACAAGGTGGCACTTGGGGTAGCAGAGGTCTTAGATTATCTCCATACTAACAGTGAGCACCCTGTAATCCATAGGGATGTTAAATCTTCAAACATACTACTGTCTGATGATTTTGAGCCGCAGGTATATTTCATTTTTGACTTCCAAGTCTTTTGCTCTCAAATTTGAATTAGCTCCAATAACAAATTTTCATGTTTTCTGCCTGGTTTATGCAGCTCTCAGATTTTGGACTCGCTAAATGGGCACCAACCTCTTCTTCACATATAACCTGCACAGATGTTGCAGGAACCTTTGGGTATGTAACTTCAAATGCTCTAGCTCGTTGGTTTGTAATTGTGTCCATTTATTTCAAGGGGCAATATAATGTTCAAAAATGAAAATTTCTCCAAGACTATGCGGAACAATTGAAAATTTTGTTGGGAAAAAGGTTGTTACAGCTTATTCATTAATTAATGATTTTACCATTTGCTTCAGCTATTTGGCTCCTGAGTACTTCATGTATGGCAAAGTAAACAACAAGATTGATGTTTATGCATTTGGGGTAGTGCTGCTTGAGCTGCTGTCCGGAAGAAAGCCTATAAGCAATGACTATCCAAAGGGCCAGGAGAGCTTGGTCATGTGGGTATGTCCTTTTTGCTCATGTGACTCATCATTTTTAATCCACCTTTCCGTTTGGCTTCTAAAATAAAATTGACTATGTTTAGGCAAAGCCAAATTTAAATGGTGGGAAGGTTTCCCAATTATTAGACCCAAGCTTGGCTGATGGCTATGATCGTGATCAGATGGAGAGGATGGTTCTCGCTGCCACGCTTTGTATTAGACGTGATCCACGTGCTAGACCTCAAATGAGTGTGGTAATCATCTTTGATCCTTCCTAATCAGACTATAGTAATTTTTTTTTTTTTGTGTAAAACTTTTCTGGTCAGCCAAATCTTTCTGGCGGCACAAGAAAGCAGGAACAAGAGGAAAAAAAAAACAAGTTTCTCTTATTAAAATTTGCCTTACTTTGCTAAGGTCAAAAGGTGTATTTTCTTTTTGAAAAAGGATAGTTGTTTGTTTTGGTGCTAAGACCTTGTTCAAGTAGATAAATTTACTTCTTTTGGTTCTTGGGTGTAAAAATAGATAATTAATTTTGTTGAATGTGTCGGCCAAAGGTTGTGAAGCTCCTTCAAGGTGATGCTGATGTGACCAACTGGGCAAGACTACAAGTCAATGCCTTGGAAGGATCTGATACATTGGATGATGAAGCTTGTCCTCGGTCAAACCTTCAATCTCATCTTAGTCTTGCATTGCTTGATATGGAGGACGATTCACTCTCCATGAGCAGCATTGAGCAATCTGTATCATTAGAGGACTACCTCAATGGTAGATGGAGCCGTTCATCAAGCTTCGACTAACCTCAATATACTGGCAAGCTAAGCTGCAAATAAGCATTCTTCCATGTATGGAATTTCCCCCCTTGTATATTCTTTTGGTTTTCTTTATTTTTTTTTACTCTTTCCTTTGAATGGGGCTGCTTACATTAGGTGTTGGATGAGAGGTTTGTTTCCCTGGTGTGCCCTCCTCCTTCCCTATCTATTCAATCGATATTCTGCATTTGTGGGGCTGCTTTCTCAATCATCCCCTCTTTTTTTTTTTGTTTGCTTGTTGTTCTTAAAGGTGTTGGTTTTGCTCCTTGATCACAATTAGATTAGGAGTGGAATATATTGTACTGGTGGAAGCTAATTGTGTTGTAATCGCGGAGTATTTTCTCATAAAAGTTGAGTATAAAAGTAAGCATTGCTCTGAATTTGCCCCAAGCTTGGCTAATAAGAGCAATTTTGCTTGGAATTCTACTTCATTTACATCTGCTGTAACTTTAATGGTTCAAAAATGCTCATACAATGATCCACGAAAGTCATTTTCATCTTTCCAACTTGTTTCTGTTGCCATTCAATTGGCTTTCAATACACTGTTTCAAGATTCTTTTGACCCAATCAGCAATGCCCATCTTTCGGCTCCTCACTTTCTGCTCAAATCTTTATTTCTATCACACATTTCATCACTTTTTAGACAACATGAAAAGTCATGAAATTGTACTACAACAATAGGACTACAACAATACAACCACCCTTTGGGAGCCCACTTCACTCACTGTCTCCACCGACACTTGAAATTTCCATCGGCTCCTTGCCCCTTCCTCTCCCATGACTTTCTTCTTTTAAGCAATTGCCAATTCTCACCGCTCACCACACCTAGTTAGTTGAGCACAAGTAATGCTTGGCCTTTTCTTAATTTTGCATTTATTTCTGAACTAGTTAATGCAATTAGTTATATATTTTTTTTCAAAGAAAACTGTAGCTTAAAGATGAAAGAAAGATTTGAAAATAATAAAATTAGAATTTCAAACTTATTGAATATCATGAATCAATTAAATTAAATTATAAATTAGCATTCAACTATATTTGGCTTCAGCATGCAAAGACTTTCATTTAAATAAGTAAAATTCTAGTCTAATTTAGAGAAAAAAACTTAACGAGTAATACAAGAAGTATACTAAAAGAGTAATGCATGGCGTACAAGTCTTTCATATTTCTACTAAGAAGCTAACAACCGTCACTGTTGAATTAATTGGTTTTCATGTGGCTTTACCCCTCTGAATAGACATACTTTCATTTTCATGCTGCCATCAGCATCATCAATTTTTGATCCGTTGAAACCTTTATTTCTCGAGTCATTTGGTGTCTCTAGCTCTTTTCAAAACCTATTATCTCTATATTGAGCAAAGGTCAACCTCTATCTCCATACCTATCCAATTCAATCCCCCCAAGTTTTCAGCTTTTCACGACAGCCCATGTTCTTCCCCAAGACATCCTCACTTGGGTACCTTTAAGATTTGGAAAGGAAATTGATGGGTTATTAATATTTCTAGTTTTAGCAGATGGGATTTTGTATGGCTCTTAGTCATGTTGATTATTGGGTTGTCACATGCATTTAATATGAAGTAGACTTCAGGTTTTGCCTATTGGCTGCTTGTATTTGTGGCTTTTTGGCTCAAATGGTCAAATAGGCAGAGGAAGGAGGATGGGGATTAATCCAATTTGTCTAGCAGTATTTTTGGATAAATGCGAGAAGGGAAATTTTTATTTGAATTCTGGTTTTACTATATCACAACTTAGAGTTTAGTCTACCAAATTTATTAGTAATAAATAAACAAAATAATTTGGCTTTATCATTACTCTTTAAAAAAATCATGAATTTAAAGAAAATAGCATTGTTCACCTTTGATAATGATCTTCAGAAAAAGATATCAATTTTACCCATATTTAATGGGTAATTTGATTTTTTATCTAAATAAAAATGAAAATAAGTATTAAAGTTTGAGATAGGATGTAAATAAATATGATTTAAAATTTTTTGTTGGGTACGAGAACAGCCCTCTATCCATACTCTCTATATATTTATATATTTAGTAAATAATTTTTTTATTAAATAATATAAATTTTTATTTTAAATTAATTAGAACGAATTTTTATTTAAAAATATATTAATATATATTTATAAAAAATTACATAAATATGAAAATTTTAGCTTTTATTTTTTTAAAAAAAGCTATAGTTATTAGGATTATCTATATCTATTAAATATCTACGAGAATGTGAATGAAAATAAATTTAAAATATCATCGTGTATGGATATACGAATGAATATAATATAAAAATTTTAGAAAGTTGATATTATACCACACTTATCCAATGACATCCTACTTGAGAATTAAAAATTAAGATTATGAAAATTAAAATTTTATAAAAAAATCTAAAATATATATTTTCTATCATAAATTAAAGATTATACCACACAAATAACTAATAATTTTTAGAAGTAGTAATAGTATATTGCTCTTAAATATTATACTTATTTATTATATAAGTGCAAAAAAAATGTGTATTAGATGAATACGTAAGTATAGCATTTTTAAAATTTTAATTACCTTATAATATGTTAGATTATTTAACTCGATATAAAGCTGGTCGCATGTTTGGTATAAGACCTGCAGCCTTTTCTTTTAACAAAAAGAAAGCAGCTACAAGCCAGAAATAATTGAGCTTTTAATTATTTACATGATTCTGCAAAATCTGTAGTTGAGACCGGTTTTTGGATAAGTAGGCTTGAAAGTTGGAATATGAGGCTGGTTTAGTGGTTTTTTTTTTTTTTGTTTTTTGGTTACGGGGAATGGTTTAATTCAAGTCTTATTCACCAAGAATTATAAAACCTATATATTTGTTTTCAAGGTAAATTATATAAATATACCACTAGGTTTAACGTAATTTAACATTGTTTCCTGAGATTTAAAAAATGATATTTAATTACTTTGAATTGTGTATTCATGACATTCTGTTAGTTTTTATTAATACTGTTAACGCTTAATCAATAAACTCTAACTCTTTTTCAATTTTTTTTGTTTACTATTTTTCATATTCAAACTTTTCAAAGAAAAATTGAGCTAGAAGCATGAATTCTTCACAATCTTCAACAAGTAAGGGATCAAATGTTGGAAAAGTATGCTATTATGGTGTGTGCTGCCAGTTGATCTTCTCCTTCTTCCTCTATCTTCTTTGTTTTAAAAACTTAAAAATTCTCAAAAAATTCAAATTGAAACTCACAGTAAAAAAAACCCTTTGTTGATGAGTTATTATGGCTATTATGTGGATTTGTGATTACTTTGTAGGTTTACTAGGTATGAGTAATTTAGAGTGGATTCAGGTTTTGTGAGTTTTTCTGGTGGTTATTAGGTTTGTTTATGCACTTCTTCTAGGCTATTTGCTTTGTTGATGGTTGTCTTTAGAAATTGGTGTGACCGTTGAATGGAAATTGGTGTTTGTTTGATGCTTGATACAATTTTTAATAGTAAAAATTTCATTCCTAAAAAGACATAAAACTTAGAATTTGCATACAAATAGATAAGCAAAAAAATTGAAAATCTCAACTAAGAACAATCAACACAGCCAAAGAACATAGTAAAATCTAATAGCAAAATCAAAATTTTGGGTTTTGGTTTGAGATTGCTTTTCTTGGTTTGTGAAGAAGAGTTTTTCGATGGTTTTGAATTTGGTTGTTTTTAAGGGTTTCTTTTCAAATAAGGAGAAAGAGATGTTACTGGTAGAAGAAAGTATGGCAGTATAGTGGGTTCTCGGGCTTTAGTATTGGGTTTCTTTTTTTGGTTTACAGTGGTGATCATTGGTAATGAAAAATGATAACAGCAACCAATAGTGAAAGCATAGTGGATGGTGATGGTGAGTTTCGACAAAATATGAGATCGTGTTTTCTTCAATTCTAAAAAAAAAGCAAAGAACTTAACTTAAGAAGAAAGAGCTGTTGCAAAAAAATTGAAGCATTAGAAAGAAGAGAACTAGAGGAAATAAGTTTTATTAAAGATTACTTTTATAAAGAGAGAATTCATCTTATTTTAGAGAGAGAAAATGAATTGAAGATGAAAAAATTAAAAAAAAAAGTGACGTTTTTGGATAAAAATATAATAAAAAAAATCATAGGATAGTTAAGTGTCATATTTTAAACCTCAAGGGAAAAACTCAAATCAGTTTTAACCATAGAGTATATTTATGTAATTTACCATTGTTTTTATGTATTGACAATATAATTTTATTTATTTCATAAATAAAATTAAGAGATTGTTATATATTTTATTTTTTAATTATTTTAAAATATATTTAAAAATATGTCTAATAATTCTATTTGTGAAATTTAAAAACCATCTTATATATATAATTTTTTATATATAAAATTACAAAACCTTATAAAACCAAGAATTGAAGTAATATTTTGTTTTCACTATAACAGAGCAAGACAAGAACAATAAAGAAGGCAAAAGGTTTCAAAATTATAAATCATATCCTTTTAATGATGAAAAAGTTAATTGATTATATATATTAATCATTGATAGGGAAATGATAATAGGTAATTGACAATTTTAATGGAAAATTTTAAAAGTATTATTTTATATATGATCAAAGAATTTTTTTCCAAGATCAGTGAGAAAGCATGTTCTCCTTGTAATTTATGAAGGTGTTAATGTGGCTACATTGGTCACAGAATGGATGAATGTCCATTAAAGATTTTTAAGTATGCTACAATGGTGAGTGAAAATAGTAACCCGAATAGAAAGTAGTAAAAAACACTAGCTACAATTGCCATGGATGTTGGTGTCAAGAAGTAAACATGATAAATCGAAAACCCATTCCCACAATGCTCAGCTATTAACCTAAAACCAAAATCCTCTAGTGTTTAATTCAGACCAAATTCCAATGGTAAAAAAAATAGTATAAGCAAGTTGGCAACTCTTTTTGTAAAACCTGTGTCATCCAGTCTTCAGGAAATGCAAAAGAATATCCTTGTAATTTGCTACATAATTTACAATATAGACATTAACTTAAGTTTTGAATAAAACAATTTGATGAAAATATGAAATTGAAATCATTTTAAAATTTTAAGAGTTTAAATATGTTAGAATATTTAGTGGTCCAAAGGGTATGATGATTTTTTTCCTCATTAGAGGCTTATGATAGACAATCAGGAGCATTTTAGACATTTAAGCCAACCTAACATGTCGGGTCAGCCTGACACATTTAGTGTCACATCAACTTAGTCACATTATTGTTGTCCCCTATTAATCCCTTACCTCTCATCTATAAATATAAACAACTAGACATTATCATCATAGGTTCCATCTTGTCTCCACCCTTTACTCTTTTCTCATTTTGACATCTTTTATTTTGATTTCTAACTTGCGTGTTAGAGTGCAAATGCAGAGAACACTCATTACCTATGCACCTAATCGCTCTCTTCTTTTTTTTATCCTTTTAAGAGTATTTTTATGTCAAAGCTTGCCATCAACATTTAAAGTACCAGGTAAGGGCTTTCTATTCATCAGTCAAGTATAAGACAATGTCGCATAAAAAAATAGCTCTAAAGGAAGGAGAGATGGCCTCTAAGCTAAAACAGAAACATACAACAACTAGTATTCAGATCAACTTGCCTCATAATAGGTTGGTCCAAGCATGGAGCAGTTTCAAGCTCTAACTAAGCATATACAAGCTTTTAAGCAAATGTTATAGACTATAACCTCACCACAGGTCTCAAAGGTATTTAACCTAATTACCCATGATTGACAAGCCATGGAAAAACAACCAAGCCATGAAAAGGTAAAAGCTTTATCGGCTTCCAAAGAAAAAAAGCATGATAATTCAGTCGCTCACCACTACCCAAATCACAACTCAACACATACTATAACCTAAAAATAAAAACAAATCTACTTAGAACCCCAACCAAACAAAGACCTGAAAACTCAGATGCAAGCCATAGAGAAAAAGCTAAAAAAAATATGGTAGCTTTTGAGGACGAGCTTAAATTTTTTGAGACCTCACCCTTCACTTACAAAATTAATAGAGCTATGCCTCCAAAGAGGTTTAAAATATCGACATTAAAAATTTATAACAGTACTTCTGATCTCTTTTATCATTTAGAACTTTATAAGACTAATATGATGATGCAAGGTACAAATAAAGCTCTGATGTTTAAAGGCCTTGCTACTACCCTCAAGGGCTCAATTTGATCCTAGTATAATAGCTTAAAATCAAGGTCAATCATGACTTTTAAAGAGCTTGACCATTTCTTACTGTCTTAATTTATGAGTAGCCAAAGAATGAAGAAGATGACATTACGCCTAATGTTGATTTATCGTGGCCAGAATGAATCTTTGAAAGATTATTTCAAGCGTTTTAATGTGAAAGCCCTATAGGTAAAAGACTTTGAACAACAGTTACTGTAACTACCCTAACAAATGGACTAAATAACAAAGAGTACTACCTTAAGTTGACCTTATCCTTAGAGCCACCCAAGACTTTAGTCGATGTCTTACTTATAGTTGAGAAATACATAAATGCTAAAGCTACAATGAAAAAAAGAGTCATGGTAAAAGAAGCTCATCTCCCTTTCTCAATCGTAAAAAAGATAATGATTTTCACGATCCTCTCCTAAGATGGAAATGACATAGGGCTAAAACTTTTAGTAGAAAAAAAATTATAGTACACTAAATACCTTTTGAGAAAGGATTCTAATGCAAATTAGAAAAAATTCAAAGCTCAAATAACTGAAGCCATTGAAACAAAACATAATGAAATATCCGAGCAAAAGATACACCTTCTATAGAGATATAAATCACAACACTAAGGATTATGTCAATCTAAAAAGTGAGATTAAAGCCTTGATCAAAAGAGGTCAGTTGAGATGATTTGTAGATCGACGAAAGCAAGGACATATACTACAAATGAAATTGAAGAGAACCCACAAAAAATAGAAAAGGTAGGTTAGAAAAAAAAGAGGAAAAGCTTAAAAAGATGAACAAAGATATGAGGAAAGCCAAATTGCCGATAACAGACCAATTATTAGGGTAATTAACGTGATTAACAGATGAAACTCTACCTCAACTAAAAAAAGGCCTAACCACGGCATAGTCATGGCCATTGACTCATTAATAAAGAAAAAAAAGACTAAAAAAATGAATCGATTTCATTCAGTTTGAAAGATTTGGAAGGAATTCAATACCACTATGATGATGCTATAATGATCACAGTAGTTGTGTATAATTATATGGTTAAGAGGATCTTGTTTGATAATAAAACCTCAACCAACATCATGTACCACGTTACCAAAAAAAAGATGAAAATTAAAGAAGATCAACTGTAACTGATCACTATAATCCCGATATGATTTAAGAATGAACAAGTACCAGTAAAATGGACTGTTAAACTATTGATTTTTTTGGAGATAGAACCGAGGATAATCACATCAATCATAAAATTATGGTTGTAAACGTCCCATCTGTCTGTAATATGATTTAGGCTAACTTAGCCAATCTATTATGCGACTCATAGGCTCAACTCCCTATCTAAAAGTAAAGTTTCCAATGCTTTATGAGATTAGAAAAGTGAGGAGAGACCAGTCTATGACAAAATAATGTTACGTCACAATAATTAAAAGAAAGACCAGAAAGTAGAATGACAATTCAACCAAGGTTAAGAAGGTTGAAGAAAAGAAATAGACAACAAAAACTGAGAAGAAGTAAGAAAACATGAGTAAACACCTATAACATAAAATTGACCTAATAGAAGCGTGTTTTTAAGTCACTTTGAGCTCTTAAGCTCTAATAAAATATATAGTTTTGTTTCATTTTTTGAATGGATTTTAAAGGTGATTAAGTTCTCAATACGGCACAAATATTTACATGATATTATGACTGAGCTAACACATCTGCCAAAAAAAATATTAAAATGAAAAATATATATATTCTGTTTAGTCTTAAATTTTGATCACTTACGAATAACTTACGAATAACTTACTAATTGTCATATCATGATCTATCTTCATAGGAAATGGTCTCGACCTAATTGAACAGAAAAAAATAATTAATCAAAGACTTGATTCAGATGAAAACTGACCTAAGCCAATGGAAAGCCTTGTGTCTATATCATTTTGAGAGAATATTGATAAAAAACACATGCAAATTAGAACTAAACTTGAATACACTAAACCGTTAATTCAACTCTTAAGAAATAATGTTGACATATTCATCTAAACACCATTCGATATGTTTGGAATTGATATCAAGGTAATGATTTATAGGCTGTACACCAACTTAGACATGAAGTCAGTTTGACAAAAAAAGAGGACCTTTGCTCTGAAAATATAAAACGTCATCAAGGAAGAGGTCGACAAGCTATTGTAAGTAGGCTTCATTAAAGAGGTTTATTACCTTAATGGATAACCAATGTGATTATGGTCAATAAGCACGGTGAAAAATGAAAGATGTGTGTTAACTTTATCAACCTTAATAAAACATGCCCAAAAGATGGTTTTTCTCTCTTTAACATAAATCGGCTAGTGGACGATAATATCAAGCATGGCCTTTTTAGTTTTGTGGATGCCTCCTCTAGTTATAACTAAATTAAAATGTTGAAGAAAGATGAGAAAAAAATGGCTTTCATCACTCAAAAAGATTTTTACTGTTACTAGGTGATGCTTTTTGTCTTAAAAAATGTAAGGGCAACCTACCAAAGACTGGTTAATAAGGTCTTCAAAAATCATATCGACTGTAATATAGAGGTATATATGGATAACATGATAGTAAAAAGTAAGAGCCTAGCTGAGCACTTGAAAGATCTCGAAAAGACCTTTGACATCTTGAAAAAATTTAACATGAAGCTTAACATAAACAAATGCACCTTTGAAGTCATGTCAAGTAAATTTCTTGGTTATTTAACAAAAGGTGGATAGAAGCAAACTTAGAGAAGGTTTAGATAATCTTAGACATGAGAGCACCGACCTCGATGAAAAAAATGCAAAAGTTAATTAAAAGAATAACCACCCTAAACAAGTTTATATCCATATTGGTAAAGCGATGCCTGCTATTTTTCAAAATCTTTAGAAATATCTTTAATTTCATATGGATCCCTTAATGTCAGAAAACATTTGATGAGCTTAAAGAGTTTTTATCATCTCTACCCATCCCTTCGAAGTTAAGATTCGATGAGACCTTGTACTTATATCTAGCCACCATTGATTAAGCCATCAGCTCGATTTTGATCAGCAAAGAATAAAGAAGGTAAAAACAGGTATACATTATGAGCAAGGTACTGAAGAGGTCAAAGATAAACTACACCAAGATAGAAAAATTAGCTTATGCCATTATTACATCGATTAAAAAATTTAAGCCATACTTTAAAGCTTACACGGTTCATGTATTGACTGACTAACCATTTAGACAGGTCTTATAGAAGCCAAAACTATCAAGAAGACTCATTAAGTGGGCAATAGAGCTTAGTAATTTTGATTTACATATACTTCTTAGGTCGATTCTGAAATTTTAAGTGTTGGTAGATTTTATTGTAGAGCTTATGTCAACTAATCCTAATGACCAGCCTAAGAAGAATGAGAAAGTTACAGAAAAAGAAAGGTGGAATTTTTTTTGTTAATAGATCAATCATCAGCCATAACTACAGAGTTGGCCTTATTTTGATAAGCTTGGATGGTTTACAATATCGGTACTTCTTGAAATTTATATTCAAGGTATTTAAAAATGAGGTCGAGTACAAAGCACTAATAGTTGACTTAAGACTAACAGCCAAGCTAAATGTTAAACATGTAATCATATACATTAACTCTCAATTAGTGGTTAACTAGATAAACGATGAGTTCAAAACTTAAAAAAAAAATCCAAAGATATTTAGACAAAGCATTGGTCCTCATCATCGGCTTTTAAAAAGTCAAGTTAAAGAAAATACCAAGGTCTAAAAACTCACTGGTAGACTCCCTATCCAAACTAGCCTAAGGGATAATAGTAGATAACTCAGGCCAAGTCTTAGTGGAAGAGTTGACATGAAAAAATGTTGAGGAGAAATTGGTAAAATAGATCAAGAAAAAAGAAACGTGGATGACCCCAATCAAAACATACTTAACTATGAGAGAGCTACTTATGGATAGGGTCTAAGCTAAAGCTTTAATGAGAAAGGCTCTTCGGTGCACGATGATCAATAAAAAATTATATAGAAGTTCTTTTAGCCTACGCTACCAAAGATGTGTGGATGATGAAAAGGTAAACTATGTGCTTAAAGAAATTCATGAAGGGATATGTGAAAATCACATGGGATCTTGATTGCTTATTTACAAAATACTCAGGTAGGGCTACTATTGGTCCACCATAAAAAAAGATACGATTGACTTAATGAAAAGATATGACAAATGTTAGAAGTTCACCTATGTATAGCACTTTTCGTCATCTCTATTATTAGTAATTGGTTTTTCATGTAGTGAAGGATAGACACCCTCAAACCATTCACCTTGGCCATAAGCCAAAGAAAATTTATCTTAGTAGTGATAGACTACTTCACGAAGTGGCTTAAAGTTAAAGCTCCGGCTACTACAATAGAGTTTCAAGTCAAGAAATTTGTTTAAAAGAATATAGTTTATAGGTTTGGCCTGCGTCGACCATAATCATAGATAATGACAAATAATTTAAAATTTTAAGGTTTAAAGAATGGTGTTCCAACCTTCGTATTGATTTAAAGTTCACGTTAGTTGGCCACCTTTAATTTAATGGCCAAGTTGAGACAACTAATAAGGTAATATTTAAAGCCTTAAAGAAGAGAATGGATGAGGCTAAGGGCAAATAGGCTGGCAAGCTCCTAAGTACTATAAGCCTTGAGGACAATCGTAAAAGTCCCTATAAAAGAAACCTTCGTCCACTTAGCATTTGGAATAGATGCCTTGGTATCCGTAGAGATCAATTTTTCAAGCTTAAGAGTTAAACTGGAGTCAAAAAAAAAAAATGATAAGGCCTTAAGGGCCAACTTATATTTAGTTAAAGAGCAAAGAGATGTGGCCTTAACTAGAATAATGGCTTATTAATAGAGGATATCCAATTATTACAACATGAGGGTCTAACATAAAAAATTAAGAAGGGCAACCTAGTGCTTAGAAAATTGAAGTCTCTGGAGTTGATGACCGAGGTGTAAAGCTAGTTTCAACCTAGAAAGGGCCTTATATGGTTAAAGAGGTTGTCCATGATGTGACTTATAAATTACAGGACATGAATGACAATTCCTAACTGAGGATATGGAACATAGACAATTTAAAAGTGTATTATCAATAGCTAAAACTCGACTGAGCTCACTCTTATGATTCAAAATTTATTAAATAAAGTTACAATGATCATGTTCACTGTGAGTCCTCAAATGGTGTTTTGTTCAACCTAATATAACCTGGACTAAATCTTACTAGAAACTTATGTCTTTTCCCTAAGTTTAGGATTCGACCAACCTAACATAGTCTGACCTAAGGCTTGTTTTAAAATGGATTCTCAAGTTAATTTGAGGCACTTTTGAACATTTAGGTGAATTTCAAGCTCATTTAAATTGAGTTGATACTTTAAAATATTTTTGATCAAATTAACTATTGGCTGAGTTATTTTGAATCATCTGTGCTGAGTTTACTAAACTTAAGCTATGAAGTAATCTTGTAAATAATTATCCAAGCTTAACTTGAAAATTTAAATTAAATAAGTGAGGTAAAACCCAACTAAAACTTGAAGCAAAATGTTCTACTTTTCATTGATGATAACTAGGTCGGTATAAAAAATTGTTAAGTAACAAAAATTGTGTAGAATGATTCAATTTGAAGTCATAACAAAAATATAAACTCATATTTTGAATAAAAAATTTACAAAAATTAACAGAAATAAAGAAAAAAAAGAAGCCTTCTAAACATCATTAGCAGCAGCATCAGCACCAGCACCTCCAATAACAGTAACAGCAACATCAGTTAATCCTTCCTTAGCTTCGGGGCCTAAGGCAACCTTAAGCTTGATGTCTAGTGCTTCGTCCTTATCTTTTTCCTCTCTTTTTTCCTTCTTCTCCAACTTGGCCATCAACTCATCAATTTTTTTTTGCTTGACCTTTTTTTTATGGGAAGCACTGATACTGTGACTCATATTACCCAAGGCATCTAAGCTTTTCTTATGCTCTTCGTCTAAGATAATCATGTCCTTCTCAACCTTAAGCAAGTGGACCATAGCTAGGTAAGCATGGTGAAGAGCTTGGCTAGTGTTGTCAACAAACTTAAAAAGTAATTTTTGGTAAACTGAATAGAATAAACTTAGACTTAGCAAAATAAAAAGCAAAGAGTAAGGAAAAGTTGAGCTGAAGTTAAATAACACTTATTGCTGGAACAGACAGTGACCTTATAGAACTTTTTGGCCATATCGAGTTCTTTAATGGATGTCACCTAGAGTGTACTCCAAGCTAGTACAAACCTTATCTAAATTGAGCCTTAGAATCTGGGACTTAGGATTTTCTAAGGTAAAGGAGAAGGCCTCAATCCTCAATTTCTTTACAAGAAAAAAAGCTATTAAAGAGAGCTCCTAATGTGCAGTTATTTTATATTTTTTAATGATAGGAGAATGTTGAGCTGATGAGCTTGGTTGCTTATTTACTATGGGATTGATGACCTTATTCCCCTTCAAGAGGGAGCACTAAGCTAAATCTTTTTACTTTGGCCTTTTAGGTTTGAACTCATATTAAAAAAGAGAGAAATTGAAGTTCTTATTGGTAGACATATCTGTAAAACTGAGTTGAGAGTTAATAAAAAAATCAGGCAAAATACAAATCCAATAAGGTTATCTCATAACTACCTCAGTACTCCATCCTATTTATTACTTTGAGGGAGGTTAGCTCATAGGCATCTATAACAAGCTCTCCTCTATAAGTATACTACATTATTTTATTTCGATCTGAGAATTTTAGGATAGAGAGAGTAACAGGCAATCTACAAAATTACTGTGCTCATTTATTACCTCTTTAGCCTTAACCTCAACCTCAGCCTCATTATCTTTATTTTTCTTTTATTTTTGGAGGTAAAGAAGAGCAGTTTTTAGTTCTTGATAAAGCTCGAGCAGTAAACGAATAGCTCTTTAGTAGGTTGAGCTGTAACGTAAAACCACTTCATATTGCTGGGGTGCCTTTTAATAGAAAAGAATTCTCTGAATAAAGGAAGTTTGAAAAGAATATCTAGATTTTGACAAATGACAATAAAAACTACTATGTACCATATAAAGTTAGGGGTAAGCTAAGTGATTGTTAAATTATAAGAATTAAAAATTAAAACAAATAAAGAATTAAGTGAGAACATTAGATTAGCCATAAATGAATACCAATGTAACCAGAGCTAATGTCATTCTAGTTTATTTATGACCTAATATAAGAAGTTCGACATTAGTATACTATACCCCTCTTGCGAGAAAGCAAAAGTTCATTCCCATAGCATGGATGTGATGAGTTGAACACATATTAGGATAGTCCTCGAGATTAGTCTTACCTTTTGGTTTCTTCATCACATCCTTAAAGATCATTCCCTAAGTCACAAGGGGTATATATAAGAAACTTGGCCAATTCGTCTTACTTCGAGAAACTCCTTTTTTGCCATCACCTTCTCTAATTAGGTTATCCCCCTTTTTTATTCCTTATTGGAACCCTTTTCATCATCAGAGCTTTCACCATTAGAAAACTTAAACTCTTGAGCATGAGTAGAATTTTAAGTTGAAATAGTGGTAGAGAGCACCATGACCTTGGAAGAAAAGAAGAAAGAAGATATTATTCGAGAGAAGAGGTAATGTTAACAAGAGTTGATCGAAAAGAAACAAAAAAAAATAACGAGAGCATTTATGGGTGGGGAAGTAGAAAGAAGAAGAAAGTTAATAAGATTGGACCCCAGAATAGGGAACAACGAAATATAAGAAAAGGTTGGCCATAAAAGATGGACCAATGCCAACCTGAAAGATAGAAAAAAGACGTGGAATTTTTCAAATCAAAATCTATTTGAGCACACAATTCTTTCGTGCTCAGAATCTATTCTCCTTTTGCCCGAGCATTCTTATCAACTTGTTACTACACTACTTCGATATTGGGTTGAACCAATAGATCGTCTTATGATAGTCTTGACCCTCGATGATTGGTGGGACCAGATCATCTTTGTCTTGCCTGAGCTAACATCCCCTTAGGCTCTACCCTAAAACTCTCAGTTTCTTCAAAACTAAAACTAGAAGATATGATAAATAGAGCACGTACTGAGGAAAATGGAAAAAATAGATGAAAGGAAAAAAACTATAAGATCGAAAAAGATAAAAGGCTTTTGAAGTATGAAAGTTTAGGTCAGATAAAGAACAAGAAAGTAGAAAAGTGAAAAATAAAAGCCCCAACAACCTTTTATATAACCGCATCTCATATCAGATGAATAGGTCCGATTGTGCCATATGTCAGAGCACCATTTTATAACATCTTTTTGCCTTTCTCGCTATGAATTTTATCGTTCAAACTAACTCTCTCCTCATTTAATACGACCTCAGCCATTTAACTTGGTCAGATCGGATAAGTCCCCAGGTTAAAGCAGTATGATGAACTGGCAGTCAATTCATCACCAAAGTTTAAACAAGAATTCAAGTTCAAGCTCCTAAAAAAAATTAAAGTGTCACATCGGCCGATGAACTTTTTAACCCTTTAAAACCTCTCATCTTGATCTCTGATCATCCTAAATAAAAAACACATCAATAACTTTTAAACCAACATACATTTAACCTAAAGCACACGTGCAAGATTAGACTCATATTAGGTCGACATACATCAAGGTACCTTAGGTTGAAGTAAACAAAAAATAGTCCCTTAATGCTGGTCTTCGTGCAGACCTCAGCCATAAGAGATCAGATTCTTCATAGTTTTCTTTAAGCTGGCCAACCTGTGCGAAATGAATTAATCGCACACCTAACAGTCTGATACTTAGACTGCTTGGTGGAAGGACAAAATGTTAGGGGCATTTAGTGGTCCAGAGGGCATGATGATCTTTTTCCTCATTAGAGGCTCCTAGTAGACAACTAGAGGCATTTCAGATATTTGAGCCCTGACACATTTAGTGCCACATCAACTCGGCAATGTCATTATTATCCCTTATTGGTCCCCTTACCTCTCATCTATAAATATAGACATCTGGGCATTATCATCTTAGGTTTCATCTTGTCTCCACCCTTTACTTTTCTCTCATTCCAACCTTTTTTATTTTGATCTCAAACTTGCGTATCGGAGTGCAAACATAGGGAACACTCCCTGCCTTTGCATCTAACCATTCTCTTTCCTTTCTTGTCCTTTTAGGAGTACTCTCACATCATAGGTCGACACCAACAAAATAGAACAATGGAAAGTTTTGTTTGCATGCAAAAATTTTTCTCTACGACTAATTTTTCATTACACCTAACATTCAAAACTTAAAACCAAAACTTAAAAACCAATCTTAATACATCCATAATTTTTATTTATTATTTTCCCCAAACACCCTTTCACTTCTCACCTCTCAATTTCCTTTTCTAAACCGATTTAGCCTTAAACTCTCAAATCCAAAAAATCAAACCTTAAATCATTAAATTTTGGAATTAATCAAGTCATCAAGTTTCAATTTAAAGGTTATATGTATTTGATTTTGTTTAATTATGGTTAAGTTTTTTTATTTTTTTTTGTTCAGTTTGGGTTGAATTTTGTTTGTGAAATCGTTGCTTCGGGATTTGTATTTTCCAAAACTTTTAAGAACTTTTGGATTTACATTTTCAACAAATGAAAATGAAAGGAAATGAAAATTTTTTGGATAGAAAATAAAAGTTAAAAGTTTGGGCTACAGTTGCATGTAGTCTTCCAACAAATGACGTTTATCAAATTTCTAAACTGTTCAATTCTAGAAATGCATATATGAAAAGTTTAAATTTTTTCGGATAAATATTTTCAAAACTTTTCGGATGTACATTTTCGAATCCACTATAAGCTAAAAATTGTTGAGGGAAGAAAAATAATTTCAATAAAGATAATTAAGTGATTTATTATTAAGTATTTTTATCTTAAAAAATTATCTTTTTTGAATTTAAAAAATAAATAATTGTGATGCATATAGAAACTCCCTAAAATAATTTATTAACTAGCTTTTTAACGTGTGCGATGCAAGATTTTTTATTATATTTTTTTATAACTTTAATTTTTTTATTCATTTTATTTTATATTATCTTAATAAAAGAATATATATTCTAATTTTTTATTTGTAAAAAAATAATTTATCACATTTTGATCTTAAAGTTTTATTTTAAAAATGCATATATAATCTATTTGATTGATGATAAAAAATGAAAAAAAAAATCCAAAATATTTATCTATAAATTATGAATTATCTAAAGTGGTTGAAGAGTATTAAAAAGTTTTTATATGATAAAAATGAAAAAAAAAAAATCTAAAGTGATATACAAAACCATTTGATTTTTAAATTATCTTACAATATTCTTTAAAATAATGAACGTATATAACTACAAATTCTAAATCAATAGTAATAATATATGATACAATCAAATTGAATATCTCTTGAGTCATTTATTTTAAAATAAAAGCAAAAAATATAATATTTTTATCATTAATATCTCATCAATTAACCCAAAGCAATTATTCACCTATCGAAACAAGCAATATGATGAACATTTTTCCTTTAGAAATGATAGTACCGAAACCAAATTATATGAGGTCAAGAACTAAATTATAACAATGCAAATTGTTTCTGAAATATATGAAACATGTGAAAAGTAAAAAAAAATAATATTTCTTGATAAGAGGTTAAAAAAGTTAGTAAATAAGTATTAAAAAAATGAATCAAAATAAATATTAGTTTTTTATAATAAAATTATAAAGTAACAATATACTTTTTAAAAAAAGGTTGTAAATTGAAAAATAATAATAATAAAATTTTTGTAATGCCAGTTCAATTAGCTGTTATTGTTTAACATTCCAATGACATAAAAAAAACACGAATTTAAACATTATGATCAAAACGAAAAATTAATATTTTATTGACCATTTTAAAAAAATCCAAATAATTAAGTAACTATTGAGGTATTTTGCCCTTAATTTCTTAATTTCAATTTCATTATAGTTGCTAATCATATATAATATTATATTAAAATATAAATAGATATTAGATAAGATTTATTGATGTGGACAGTTTTTCTTTTGAAAATATACCAAAATTTTTAAATTTTTTATTATAATAACACAAAATATTTTTTAACTAGTTTATGATCCATACAATACATGAATTAATTTTATTTAAATTATAACTGAATAATGATATTAAATTTTAAACACACATAAATAAAATATTGAAAGGCATTATTCCGAAGTATTAAACTACTTTTTTTTCTGAAATTTTTAATGGGAAATGGATCACACTTTTCATAAAATATCTATCGAATTTGTGTAATTGTTAATTTTGAATTTTAAAATAATGCATTTAATCTATGAAATAATGAAAAAGTCTAAAAAATCAGACACTTTCCTTGGCTTAATGGTAATATAGAATAAATAAATTAATTAAAATGTTATTCAAAATAGAGATACTTAATTTCATCTTCACTTCAATTGTTTTCATGTTTACATTTAAAATATTGATGAAAAAATAAAATATTTTTATGTTACAAAGAAAATAATATTTGTCGATTATATAAATAGTTTGATTGAAAAAATAAAAAAGTTGTGGATACCTAATAATAATTTTACACAATTTTTCATATGTTGTCTGCCTTATATCTTCATTTATTTAATAAGCTACATATTATTATTTTTAGAATCATAAAAGTTTTAATTTAAATAAAAATTTATATTTGATGAGATGGTAGTTATCAATAGGCCACATATTGCCAACTCATCATTGAGAAGTTTTTGAATTTTAGAAATCTTTAAAAATAAATATCTTTAATTCTAACAGTTTATAATTTTAAAAAAAAATAATTAAGAAGGTTTTTTTTTTTTCCTTTCTGTATTCAATTCATCAAATGCTTAATCATAACTCAAAATCTCTCGTCTTTTAAATGATTAACGAAAATATTCCTATGAACTTAGATAAATTCTACAAAATTTTTTAACATATTAATTACATAAAAATTTGAGATTTCTTAAATTCTCGAACCCAAACACTTGGGGTTATCTGTTCTCATTATGGTGAATATTGAATATAAATAAGAAATCCTGCATTTTTTTTTCTTGGCAATCCACAATTAGATAGCTTGTGAAATCATGCCATTGTTCTTCAATTTGGTAATTAGTTTCTAATGTATTTTCCACCCATGGCTTTTGCATTTTCTTCAATCCTCTCAAATGCATTTTCTGCACCTTCCATTCATTTTTCATGGAAATTTTTTTTCTTAATTAATGAATAGAAAGTGCTTTTGGAGTTGAGTTTAAAATCAAGTTCACAATTGCAAGCGAGCTTTGATTTGAGAACCCAAAGCCTAATAAAAAAAACCCAAAACACCACTTGGACAATCAGAATTCTTCCTTCACGTTTTTCGTTGTGCAATTGGCTTTCAACTTTAACCACGACAATCTCCCTTTAAAATCTCAATTGGATCCTGTAGCAGTGGCCTTTCTCTGCCATTTCCTTCTCAATTATTAATACTTGATTGCTACCCTGCTTCGCGTGGGGATTTTTTTAATATTTATAAAAAAAAAATAATTTTAAATTTTTTAGATTAAAAAAAGTTTAAAAATATTATATCTAAAATTTTTATATAGTGATTTGTGTTGATTGATTGTTGTTAATTTTTTTGTAATTTATTTAAAAATCTCAAATCTAGTATTTTTAGTTTTTTAATTATAGACTTTTTGTTTTTGAAAGACATTTTTAAAAAAATATTTAAATTCTAGATTTGATAACTTTTAAAGAATTTTTATTATTTTATGTGAGATTTTTTAGTTGATTTTCATGTAGATTATTTTTGCAATTGATTAATTTTAGTTGTAATTTTTATGTCATAATATGTGATTAAGATTTAATATGTTAATTAATTTTAAGATTTTAAAATTTGATTTTTTCTTTCATAAGTTAAACATATTTTTTCGGATTTTTTTATTATCATATGCTTTTTTTTTTCATTACAAAAATATCGGATGGTATTATAATAGCTAACAATACATCATCTTTCCTATACTCCAATCTTATTATTTTTTATTATAATTATAATAAAGCAAATAATTTTTCTAAATTTTTTTTTATTTTAAAAAATTTTACATAATAAATAAAGAGTTGACATATTAACATATTAATTCTTAAAAAATATTTTAAAAAATTAAAAAAATTTAAAAAAAGTACTAGGCAAATAATAAACTTGCCACATGTCACAATTCAATCCTTTAGGAATAGTTTTAATTTACTTATAGATTTAACCAACTTCGATGCTTCGTTTTCCTACGTAAATCCCAAGTCGACCAAATTGTACTAAACATTGTTGTAAATAAATGGTACATTGGTGCTAGAAGAAATAAGAAATCACAAACTTTCATTAAGTTTCTTTTGTCCTTTGCGTTCTGACATCATGCGGTGAAATTGATGGTTACTTGGCCGGCTTTTGCAGCAGTTATACGGCCCTCAGTAAATTGACAATATGGTTCATTTTAGCATACTTTGGGCTTGTAAGCCAGTCCTCATCCGTTTTTGCTTCCTATAATTTTTGCTTAACATCAAAGCCAACAAACCTTTATTTTTGCTTTCTGCAATATAGACAAAAAAAAATGTTAGGTTAGTCCGGTTAAATAAAAGCATAGGATTTTGTATGCCATGGCAAGAATTCATATTGAAGCTTACAACTCAAGGAAATTACTCAACTTTGTCTATTCTAAAGAGATTTCTTTTTACCGGATAAAAGGCTGCCAAACACCACATATACTAAATTAGTCATAGTATATGTTTCGGATATTTCAATGAACAACAATTTAACACAAGCAGGCAAGAATCTAATGCGGCATAAATCTTTACATTAAAACTCTCTTTTGCAATATATCGGATTTACCTATTAATCACTATCGACACACACTTAAAATTGATTGATTTATAATAAATATTAAATCATAATTCATATGAATTTTTAAAAAATCCAATATAATTTGTAAATTTTTGCTTCTATTTATCAAGATAAATTAAATTTGAAATTTCAATTGAAGCCTTTTGAGTGTGATATGCATAATGATGTGAAATATTAAAATTTATCATATTTTTATCATAATTGTGCCTTATTATGATAGAAATTGAAAAATTAAAAATATATTATCTCATTAATAGATTGATCAAATTTATTATTATTTTTTTTTGAAAAGGTGTATACAATAATTAGTGAGTTGAGTAAATATTTTCAGCTATGAAAATCATTAAAATAAGATTACGAAATAAGATGGAAGATGAGTTTTTAATAAAAAACTTGGTTGTCAACATAGAAAAAATTTTTAATTGTTGAAGATTTTATTTTTTAAAAAAAGAACATTATTCACAATTTTTAATAAAATTATTTATTTGCTATATTTATTTTCTATACTTTTATTTTGAATTAATAAAATTTAAGATTTTATAAGTTTATTATTTTTTTAGTATATTATTACTATAGACATCAATTTTTATCTGGGCTTATATGTTCCAAACTAATTCAGTTTTAGGATTTATTTTCAATTTTTATCAAATTAATTTAATATTATCATAAAATATATTAATTAAAAAAATAAAAATAAAAATAGAAGATTGGGGTGACAATGGTGCCTTGAAAAAACCACGTAGGAAACCAAAACATACCAGAAAAAACTTATACCCAAAATACAAACAAAACCAAAAAAGACAACCACAATCCTCCCCGTAAGGAGGAACCTTAGTGCCAAGCCCCTGCAAACAAACAAAAAAAAATCAACCATTAGTTTCCTTTAAAAAAAAAAAAAGAGAAGACCGAAACTTTGAGCTTCGATCTACGTTGATCGGAGCTGTTTTTAGTAAAAGAAAGATCAGATCCAAAAAGAGTACATTGAAGAAAGTCTTTTAGTGCATTTTGGCATTATCCGACCACCAGTGACCACCAGCGGCCACCGGCAGTGACCGCTGGTGGTGACCCAGGCTGTGATCGGTGCAACGGTCCAGCACCAAATTCTAGCTAAGCCAGAGAGAGCTTTTTTTTGGAGCTGGAGGATTTTTTTTTTTGAAAGGGTTTGGAATGAACTAAAAAAATTTTTGGTTTTATATAGGAAGCCATAGCCCAAAACAACGTTGTTTACGAACCCCAAGATCCTCACGTTAACTGGCGACCTGACTTGGGGTCCACGGAAGCTGACCTGTTGACCCGCTTCTTCAACAGCCTCTGACCGATTCAATTGAATCGAATCAAGCCGAACCGAACCGTTGACCAACAGCTAAAATCGTTGACCAAACCTTCAAACCGGTCTGAACTGCCAAACCAATGTTAACCGGACCGTTGAACGATCCGATTCAAGTTTTTTTTCACTTATTTATTTTTTAAAATTTTTTATATATTATTATTTTTGTTATTTGAGCTTTATTATTAATATTTATACATGACAAAATTATGAAATTTATTAGAATAAATATTTTATTATTTTTAATAATAATAACAATAAAAACAAAGTAAGATAATAACTATAAAATATATAGTAAAAATGTTTAAAAATAATAATAATAATCTAAAAAAATAATAATAAGAATAGAATAATAAATTTTTTATTTTTTCTACCTAGATGTTGGAGAGAATAAAAAATATAATTTTGCCTAGATGTTTGAGAATTATATAAATTTTTTTTTGAAAGGTAATAATAATAATAATAAATTGATATTTTAATAATAAATTTTCATTAAAAAAAAGATATTTTTTAAAATTAATTTTTGAAAAATGATAAAAAAAATTAAACTTGCTCCGAAAGTCCGCCTAAATGTTAAAGATTTTTAGAGATGTTTTTGTTTTAAAGTTCAAAAAAATTAAAACCAAAACATAAAATTTTTAAAACCTTTAAATCAAAAACCCTAAAATCCAAACCCCAAAACCTTTGAAACCTAAACCCAAAATTTTAAAAGTCTAAAATCAAAAACCTAAACTTATACTCAAAACCATTTCAAAACTTTAAAGATACGTGTGAAAATCTCAAATGGAGTAATTTATTTTCGAATGCTACATAGATGATGGGGTATTTAAAGAAATCTTATTCCATTAAATTTTTCTCATGAACTCTTAATTCGCTTTAACAATGGAATCAATAATTAATAATAAAAGTATACTAATAAAATGAGATATTAAATATAAATAGTCGCACCTAAGCTCTGCCTAGATGTTTGAGAGTCAATGTAATTTTATTATATTTAAGAATCCATTTTTTAAATTCCATTTACCATCATGCATAACATTTGTTGGCATGCACATATCTATTTACTATTATTTGCATTTGCTTTGCATATTTATGCCTTTAATTTTATTCACTATTTGATAGTTTCATCATTTACTTTTTCACGCAAATTTTTTACTTTAAAAACATTAATTTATATATATAAAAAAAAAACAAACAAAAATAACATTTCGAAGAAAATAATTATTGATACTCTGCCTAGATGTTGGAGAGTCATCAACAATTATCTTTTACAAATAATGTTATTTTCATTTTAAAGAATGTTGTATTAAATCTCAAGTAAAAAGAGTTACTTTGAATTCTACGTAGATGTTGAAAAATTTTAAGATAATTCTTTAACTTAGAGATTTCTTCGATACTCCTAAATAAGGAATTTTGATAAAATTAATTTTTAAAAAAAATAAAAGGAAATTTATAGTATTAAATTTCAAATCGAAACCATTTCATCTAACACTGAAAATATCGCATAATTAAATGGTACCAATTTATGGGCGTTGTGGGAGTGTTAATCATTCCCCAAGCGTAACTAACTCCCAAGCCTAACTTGGTTTTCGTAGACCGAAATTTATTTTTTTGATAAACTTTAAATTCGCTTTTATAGATTTATTAAAAAAATAAATTTTTGGGTGATCAATCACACCCTAAAAAAAATTGGTGGAGACTCTTTTTATTTTTTTCGATTGTAAAACACTTTACGTCTGGTAGTTTCAAAACTGTTACGATAGCTTGGCGACTCCGTTGGAGACTGTTTGAGAGTCAGGCCAAAATTTTAATTATGTGCTATTGAAAATGGTTGGATTTAATTGGTTTTATTTGATATTTAATTTATTCTTTTATTTTAATTTTTAAAAATATAGAAGTTAATAAATAAAATAAATTGTATGTTAGTTATTACTTTATTTTGATTCTGTGTTTATGTTATTTTAATTAATACATCTCTTTGCACACACTTTGCATATTCACTTGTAAGCATGAGTTTTAGACCCGAGCTTTATCCTTTATAGGAAGAAGTGAAGTAGCTACGCTCTCGTGAGGTGATAACCTCTGCATTTGCTAGCGAAATACTTTCACTCAAATTGAATCATTTTCGTTAGTAACTCGTAATGGGTGAGGATCGGGGAACCTTACTAGTTGTAATGGACGATGATGTGAGGAATAGTCTGGGAACCTTTAGACTTATAAATCCTAACCTGGCATATAGTGAGCCATAAAGCCTAGCCTTCAATAGAGCATTGTCATTTTTGTAGAAATAACATAAAAGCATTTTCTTGAAGATTTTTTTTTCTTTTGACATGTATTTCATTTCTTTGGTAGTTGTCCAAAATTTACATTTTCATAAAATATTTTAGAATAGAATGAATTATTTTTAGCATTATCCAACAAGCAAAAAAAAAAAAAAAAAGATTTTCAAAGATTAAAGGTTTTTCTTAAATTTTTTGTTTATTGGCCAAATAAAGATTAATCTTTAAGTCCTAGTTATTTTGTGTGAAAAAAAATGTTTTTCCTTTTCAAAAAAATTTTTCTTTTTCTTTTTTCGAATATTGTTTCATCTTTCACACTTTCATTTGATTTTTGATGTACCCATATCCCATTCTTGTGATAATAAGATAATACATGCATTGCATCTTATCCACGTCAATGTATAGTACATGCATCCTATGTTATGCACATGTTGATAAATGATACATGCCTTCCATACACATCTTAATGGGTAGTGTGCGCATTCCATTTCATTACATATTTAAAAGTAGTATCAGTTTCACTAGGTTGGCATAACACAAGCATTGCATTCCATGTAAAAATATAATGTGCACTTAATAGGTTTATGCATTTCATACAAGTATGTTGTATTAGTCACAGGTATACATCTCATCATTCTTATAAATATGTGATTGCATTTCATGCATATGATTCATGAATAGTAAGGTCATATGGAATATACATTGCATTTCATAGCTCACCATCCCTATAACATAACATTACATTTCGTGCATATACATTTATGGTTGACAAAAATTTTCATTTGAGTCTTTGTACATATAAAAATCCATTGTCATAGGCATATATGCATCTCATGACATTCTTTAGTCATCATATTCATGTATTCATAAATATACTTTGTGTCATGTAAGTTAAAAATTATTTTTGTCGCATTCATTCAATAAGGGTAGTAATATAGAATTTTTAGTCTAAGTTCTGAAATAAAATGTCTGTCTTGGTGAAAATTAGAGTGGCAAAAATGGGAGATCAATTGGAAGCAAAGATTAGTGCTTTGGAGTTAAATCAAGAGGAATTATAGTTCGAGCTTCAAAAAATGAAGTAATAGATGGCTCAATTGATAGCAATGGTTAAAAGTAATGGTATAGTTGAATTTATTGCTCTTCAATGATCATTGCCATTTTCATCAAGTCAAGATCAATTAGCTCATGTTAATTCCAGCATTTTTTCAGGGCATACTAAGGTATTAGGTGATTTGAACAATGATTAAAGTTTGGTCAAACTCAAGAGAAGAATGATGAACTAGCCAAGCAAATGACTGAGCTTAAAAGTTTGATTTCCAATAAGGAGTCACATGGCTTCAAACAACCATCACCAACTATCTTGAGTCCAAACCCTTATTTAAGTCCTTCTTATGACCACTTTCAACCTCCTTTCTAAGTATCTAGGATTAGGCCCTCAAATTTCATGCAACTTTTGAGAATTTCACACTTGAATCCACTTCCACCACCTTATATTTCATAATCGCTTGTTTGGCATGCTATCCCATCACCACTTTCGCAGCCTAATCTTTGACCTCGAGTTTTTTAATTCACTTCAAGACTAAATATACTATCATCTTTTCAGTAAAGCAAATCAACTATAGGATAAAAAAACTCTGGCAACACCAAAGGAAAAACCCTTATTAATCTAATACCCATGTCCTATACAGAGTTATATCCATTGCTTCCAAAAAATTACTTCATTGCCCCTATCTCTGCTAAACCTCGTAAACCATTTTTTCTCAAATGGTACGATCCTAATGCCCGATGTGAATACCATTTTGGTATTGTGGGCCATTCTCTGGAAGATTGCACGACTTTAAAAATAGGGTGTAATGACTGATGAAAGCTGAAATATCTAAATTTTGATGCCAAAATGAAGCCAATTGTTCATAAAGACCCTTCATCAATCTATATCAAGATAGCAAGTAATGCTGTAGGCAATAGTAAGGTTGGCCAAGATGATAAATAAAAAAGTATAAGCTGTTAAAGCAAAGGGTTGTCCTCCTCAACAATCATAGTCAACTATTTTTAAATTTTTTAAGTGAGATAAGAGGGAGTGAAAGCAGATCTAGCACTTTTTTAGCCCCAACCCTAGAATGGTTCATAATATGTAAACTTGATACTTTTAAAAATGAATGAAAACTTCTGACCTAAATTTTCTATAAATTGATGCTTTTGTCCACTTTTAATAATTATTTATCTAAAAGAGCCTATGAAAAGTGATGGTTGTGAGTATATCTTCACCAAACTTTTGAGGTGGAAGAAATGTTTACAAGAGGGAATTTGAGCTTATCCTTAACAATAATAAAATTTGACTTGCACATCATGCATCATCTATTTGAATTCATTATTTTTCATGCTAACTAAGGATACAAAATAATGATTGTGATTATGCTTTTGTTAAACCTTCAAAGCCAAAAGATTTTTGATAATAAAATTCATGTCATACATTTTTTACTTTTAATAATTAATAAAAGGTTCAAGGATAGCTATCCTAGGAAATGAGATCAGTTAAGTCTGCACACTTATAACACTTGAATTGGTACAGAATCATGGAAAATAAATATGTAAGTCAGATGAACAGAATAGAAAAAACCCAAGAAGAGATCAGAGAAACAGTTATGGGAATGCAATAGAACATGGATAAACAGTTGGCAGAATTAAAAAAAAATGCTAGCAAAGTTAACAAAAGGAAAATAAGTTGTTGAAACACATAGGGCAAGGGAGAAAACAAATACTGAGGCACCATTGTATCCACTTGAGTTCACATATGTTCAAAACCCTCATATACTACAAACACCTCTAATAACCCCTCAACCTTATATTGACACTTTTGTCAAGGTGTCCTAAATTCAGACAAATGTCAATCCTAGGCATACTCCTCATGACTTCACTATTGTGCCTAATGTAAATAATATTAAAAAATCAAAGAAACTGAAAAAAGTGCCAGATCCATTAAAAGATATAGTGATGAAAGATAAGTATGAGCTGTTAGAAGAGAGATTGAAAGCAATTGAAAGCCATGATGTGTATGAGAATCTTGACATCGATGAACTTAGTCTAGTGCTTGATCTTGTTATTCTATCAAAATTCAAAGCCCTAGATTTCGAGTATAATGGAACGAAATGCCCTTTAACATACATCATCATGTACTATTGAAAGATGATAGGCCACACTCATGATGATAAATTATTGATCCATTACTTTCAAGATAATCTCACTAGGTCTGCAGTAAGATGGTATACTCAGTTAGACTGAAATAAGATTTACTTTTGGATGACTTAGTTAGGGCCTTCTTAGCATAATATAAGCATATTAAAGATATGGTGCCATATAGGATGTCATTGCCAAACGTAAAGAAAAAATCAATTGAAATTTTTAAAGAATATACATAGAGATGAAGAAATATAGCAGCCTAAGTCCAACCACCCTTGTCAGAGAAAGAAATCATTGTTCTGTTTGTCAATTCCTTGAACACTCCTTATTATGAGAGAATGATCGAGAATGTCTCTAAAAACTTTTCTGACATGATGATTTCTAGCAAGATTATAGAGAATGCAATAAAAAATGGCATTATTAAGTTGAAAGATGTAACAGATGTTGAAAAGGGTAATACATCAAAAAATAATGAAAGAAAAGTCCAAGTAGGCACAATAGATGGGCACTTACCTAATAGCTTCATCATGTATAATCTATATCATTCTTACCAACCTCATGACCCTGTCATAGCTAATATCTCTCATAACCCATATATTTGCCAACCAAGCCAGCATTTGGGCTTTCTAGCAAATTTTCATCCTCAAATGACCATTCATGATCTTGTTCCTATATTTGAATCCACCACTTGACTAACAAAGAATTGAAAGAGACCATAGAATGATCAAGAGAAATTACCCATCCCTATTTTTTACCTTTTATCTTTACTAATAAAAGGTAGGTATCTCACTCTTATGCCTTTAAAAATAACACCAAATCTATCAACAATGAGTTATGATCCCAATAGCAAGTGTAATTATCATATGAGGGCAATCAGTCACTCAATTAAAAAATACAAACAATTAAAAGAAAATGTTAAAAATCTTATCTAGAGAGGTATTTTGACTCAAGAGGTGATAGAACAATGAAAATTAACTCTATCCAATTACAAATGTGAGGAGTTGAGATGAAGAAGGAGATTTTCTTTTGAATTTGTTCACTGTTTATGTGTGACATGTGCATGGTGTCTCTAAAAGTTATCTAACTTATTTTGAAAGAATTGAATGCTTTGGATTTTTTTTATGAAATTTTTTCTTTATGCATTTGTTTGAATAAAAAGTCCCACATAAGTAACTTTTTAAGATAAAAAAATAAAACAAAAGAAGAAAAAAGAGGAAAAAAGTTTTCTTTTTATAATAAAGATGAAAGGATTCTTGAAAAAAATGGTGATTACTATTGGGAAAGATTTCATCGAATACCTCCACACCTTTTAAAAACTTTCATGTCCCTAATCATCAAATAATTTGACTCATCAACAATAACCCCTCAGGGAATGTGAGTTTGAATTTATACTTTAAAGGATCAATAATCTTTCTTAGGCAAAGAACAAAAGAGGTTAATTTTGAAAGTTCGTTTTGAATTTCAAAAATCATATGCTCTTTCAAATTTTCAATTGGTAATTCAATGTATGTCAAAATTTTGTTATGACTATAGACACAAAAATGCCTGACTTTTCTTCTTAAGTAACCTTTGTTTCACGTCTTAAGGCACATTAATTAAAAATAAATAAAATCCTTTTTTGCCTAAGACAATTTGTTTCATACCTTTACACCTTTTCTCTTTCTTTCACCAAAAAAAATGCAAAAAAAAAATTGAAGCCCAAAGAGCCTTTTTAAACTATGCGATCGATTCTATACGATTTGATTGTCATTAGAACCTCGAGTGAAAAATAAAATAGGGCATAAAAAAAGTAAAAAATAAAAAATAAAAAGATATCTTCAATGATTTGCTCTTTTAACCAAGTAATCATGTTTGAAATGATGAATGACCATCTTTCTTTATCAGTCTCATATATAAAAATTATCCACTTATTACCCATTTGAGTCTATTAAATTTTTTGTTCTAAAATGAACTCTAACCAAGGATCATTTTCTACATTGGAAGACAAAATAAGGATATCTTCAAGAGACCAACTTCAATGTAAATGTTTATTATTGAGAGCGTCTAACATGCCTTTTGAATAAGAGAGTCTAGTGTAAAAAGTGAATAAGGTTTCAATTAAAATTTTAAGAATTCAAGGGAATAAATCGCTAAAGATGAAGTTAGGCATTACCAAGGAAGAGCAAAGAAAACCTTGAAGATAAAAATCTAAAGCTTCAAAAGAAAAAACAAAAAAAAAATAAAAAATTATACCTTAAAAATGAGAATTCAGGGCAAAAAAATGATGAATAAAGTTGCTAAAATTAAAGCCAGATGTTTCAGAACAAAAAATCTGAGAATACTTATTAGGATCCTTGGCCTAATTACCTTGAATAATGTATTTTGAGCCTATTTATCCATTCTTTTAGAACCCCTAACCTTAGCCTACATTACACTTGAAAAGTCCATTTTGATCAAATGTGGACACTTGGATTGAGTAGCAATGTCCTTGAATTTGTATATACTTATTGGTATTTGGTAAGATTTCACTAAGGTTTTCATTGATAGAAAAATATAGCTCTAAGGTGAAAACCCCAAAAGGGTAGTTTAGAGCTAAAATCATTATTGAGGCCCCAAAAGAGTTTTAAAGTTTAAGGTTCTATGTAGAATAAAAAATTCTCAATGCAAAACCTTTTGAAAGATCAATATTCATTAAAGACCTTACATTTCAAAAAAAAAAGAAAAGAAGAAAACCAACCTTGTCCTCTTTCCATATCTTGTTTAAAAGGTAATGGCTAGTTTGATACACATCGAAGTATCATGTTTTCAATAAAAGAAAAGTGTTTTAGAAAATTATATCTTTCGTGAGCCTAAAAGAAATCCTTGCAACCCTCGTCGAGCTTTCCATGGGATATGCCCACCAGTGAAAAGAATTAAATTGTCAATTACCTCACCCATAAGCTTTTCAAATAGTAGAATCAATTTTTAAGAGATTTGAAAGTCTTGGGTTTTAAATTTTTCATTGATTGCAAAGATACTTTATGTGGAGTAATTTTTTGGTCACTTTTGAAAATTTTAGAGATTATTTGAGCATTTTGTACATATTACTGAGATCATTTTTTTCATGAAAAATGAAACATTAAAAATTTGAACAGAGATTTAAAAAAAAAAGAGGGCAAAAAGAGTCTTCATATTTACATTGTTTGCATTGTGAGAAAGACATTTGATCTGCAAGTGAAAAAATAAAAAAAGAGACATTCGTAGTTATATTACTTGCTTATGTATCATGAAAAAGACATTTACATTTGCATTGCTTGCATCTGCATCACAAGAAAGATATTCGTATTTGCATCATTTGCATTTGCACTTGTATAAGATATTTACATTTACATCATGAAGAAAATTTGCATGTGCATCAAGGCATTTGCATCCTAAGAAAAGGTATTTGTAGGGGCATTTACATGAAAAGAACATTGTAATTGTCAAATGTATTTGTATCAAGCATTCACATTCTTGTATTTGTATTGACATTTGCATTCACATCGACATTTTCATTAGCATTGTTTGATGAAAATAGACATTTGTATCATGATTGCATTTATCAATTTTGATTGGGGGAAACTCATTTTCAATTTTAAAATTTTAAAATTTCATTGCCTCTGATTGGGAGGAGCATTCAAAGATTTTAAGATTTGTAAGACCTTTGTGCATAATCTTTAAGACCTCCAGGCATAATTTTGATTCACAGTGTTGTCCCAATCGATTTTTTATTTTTTGACTTGTGATGTTATCCCGATATTCTGTAAGCTCTTCGGGCATAATCTTTGAGACGTCTAGTATAAGTTTGGATTGTAGAATTACGATCGATCTTTATTTTTTGACTTGCAGTGTTATCCCAATCAATTCTGTAAGACCTTTGAGCATGATTTCTAAGACCTTCGAACATAATCTGTAAGATTTTTGGGCATAATTTTAATTTACGGTATTATCCTAATCTATTTTTTATTTTTTGACTTGTGATGTTATCCCGATCAATTCTGTAAGACTTTCGAGCAAAGTTTGTAAGACTTTCGGATATAATCTTTAAGACCTCCATGTATAATTTTGATTTACGGTATTGTTTCGATCAATTTTTTATTTTTTAAGTTACGATGTTATTTTGATCGATTCTGTAAGATCTCCGGAGATGATTTTTAAGATCTCCAAACATAATCTTTAAGACCTTTGGGTATAATTTTAATTTGTCATATTGTCCCGATTGATTCTTTATTTTTTGACTTGTGGTATTATCCTGATCGATTCTGTAAGACCTTCGGATATGATTTTTAAGATCTTCGAACATAATTTTTAAGACCTTTAGGCGTAATTTTGATCTCGGCGTTGTCTCGATCAATTCTTTATTTTTTTGACTTGCAGTGTTATCCTGATCGATTTTGTAAGACCTCAGGGCATAATTCGATTCGCGATATTGTTTTCGATCGATTCTTTATTTTTTAACTTGCGGTATTATCCCAATCGATTTTATAAGACCTCTGGACATGATTTTTAAGATCTTTAGGCATAATCTTTAAGACCTCTAGACATAATTTTTATTTAAGGTGTTGTCCCGATCGATTTTTTATTTTTTAACTTATGATGTTATCTCAGTCAATTCTATAAGACCTTCGAGTATAATCTTTAAGACCTCCGGGCATAATTTTGATTTGCGGTGTTGTCAAGATCGATTCTTTATTTTTTGACTTAAGGTGTTATCCCGGTTGATTCTGTAAGACCTCTGGACATGATTTCTAAGATCTTTAGGAATAATCCTTAAGACCTCAAGGCATAATTTTGATTCGCAGTATTGTTTCGATCGATTCTTTATTTTGTGACTTACGGTGTTATCCCCATCGATTCTGTAAGACCTCGGACATGATTTTTAAGACCTTCAGGCATAATCTTTAAGACCTCTATGCATAATTTTGATTCACGGTATTGTTCTTATCGATTCTTTATTTTTTGACTTACGATGTTATCCTGGTCGATTCTGTAAGACCTCCAAGCATGATTTCTAAGACCTCCAGGCATAATCTTTAAGACTTTCGAGCATAATTTTGATTCGTGATATTGTTTCGATCGATTCTTTATTTTTTGACTTGCGATATTATCTCGGTCGAATCTGTAAGATCTTTGGGCATTATTTTTAAGACCTTTAGGCATAATCTTTAAGACCTCTGAACATAATTTTGATTTACGATGTTGTCCCAATCGATTCTTTATTTTTTGACTTACGGTATTATCTCGGTCAATTCTATAAGTCCTCCAGGCATGATTTTTAAAACCTACAAGCATAATTTTTAAGACCTCTTAGCATAATTTTGATTCGCGATGTTATCCTGATCGATTTTTTTATTTTTTGACTTACAGTGTTATCCCAATCAATTCTGTAAGACCTCTGAACATAATTTTTAAGACCTCCTAACATTATTTTTAAGACCTACGGACATAATTTTTAAGATCTCTAGGCATAATTTTGATTCGCGGTGTTGTCCCGATCGATTCTTTAATTTTGACTCGTGGTGTTATTCCAGTCAATTCTTTATTTATCGACTTACAATGTTGTCTTGATCGATTCCATATTTCTCGACTTGTGGTGTTATCCAGGTCGATTCTTTATTTTTCGACTCATGGTGTCATCCTAGTCATTTTCTTTATCACTTGACTTATGGTCTAAAAAAAAAAATCTTCTAGTTGTTTATGGACAAAATTGTTGTTTTTGTCTTTGCCCTATTCTTGATTTTCAACAATGTGCAAAAAAGAGCAGCTATAGATATCAATTTTTGTCTGGGTTTATATGTTCTAAACTAATTTAGTTTTAGGATTTATTTTTAATTTTTATCAAATTAATTCAATATTATTATAAAATATATTAATTAAAAAAACAAAAATTAAAAAAGTAAAAAAAAAAAAGACTGGGGTGGTAATGGTGCCTTGCATGATACCATTGGCCACCCACCCCACTACCAGCACCATACCCTTGTCCCAACCATACCTACATTGCCAAATCCCTCACTAACCACCACATACTCCACCCATTTCCTAGTCACCCAGCCCCTTTAAACCTCAGCTCTCTCCCCAACGCTAGATCTCTCATACTAGTCAGCTTGCCCAAAGTTCTTTCCATACCCTCAACCCTCAAAGTCCCAGCCTCTAAGCACCCCACTTATAACCCAGCCTCTTCCCAGCTCACACACCCAAAAACACCTCAGCTCTCACACCCAAAAATTTTATCTCTCCACATTCAGAAACCCAAGTACCGCACCTAGAAATCCCAGTCTTCATAAAAAAAAAAAACCTGAATAGGAAACCAAAACACACCAGAAAAAACTCGTGCCCAGAATACAAACAAAACCAAAAAAGACAACCACAATCCTTCCCGTATGGAAGAACCTCAGCGCCAAGCCCCTGCAAACAAACAAACAAAAAAAAATCAACCATCAATTTTTTTTTAAAAAAAATAAAGAAAACAAAAAAGAAAACCGAAACTTTGAGCCTCGATCTATGTTGATCAAGGCTATTTTCGATAAAAGAAAGATCATATCCGAAAAGAGTACATCGAGGAAAGTCTTTTGGTGCGTTTGGCGTTATCCGACCATCGACGACCACCAGCAGCGACCACTGACGATGACCCAAGTGACGACCGACGTGGTGGTCTGGTGTCGAATTCTGGCTAAGCTAGAGAGAGCTTTTTTTTGGAGCTAAAGGAATTTTTTTTTTCTGAAAGGGGTTTGGAATGAATTAAAAAAAATTTGGTTTTATATAGGAAGCCAAAGCCCAAAACAACGTTGTTTACGGACCCTAAGATCAGTGCATTGACCCATAACTTGACCCAGGATCCGCGCAAACTGACTCGTTGACCCACTCCTTCAATAGCCTTTGACCAGTTTAGTTGAACTGAATCAGACCGAAACAAATCGTTGATCGACTGTCAAAATCGTGGACTAAACTTTCGAATCGATCTGAACTGTTGAACCGATCGAACCAGCGTTGACCAGACTGTTGATCGGTTCGGTTTAATTTTTTTTTCACTTTATTTATTTATTTTTTAAAAATTTTTAAATTTTGTATATATTATTTTTTTGTTATTTTGAGCTTTATTATTAATATTTATACATGATAAAATTGTGAAATTTATTAGAATAAATATTTTATTATTTTTAATAATAATAAGAATAAAAACAAAGTAGGATAATAACTATAAAATATATAGTAAAAATGCTTAAATAATAATAATAATCAAAAATAATAATAATAAGAATAAAATAATAATTTTTTATTTTCCTGCTTAGATGTTGGAGGGAATAAAAAATATAATTCCGTCTAGATGTTAGAGAATTATATAAATTTTTTTTTGAAAAGTAATAATAATAATAATAATAATAATAATAATAATAATAAATTGATGTTTTAATAATAAATTTTCATTAAAAAAAGAGAGATTTTTTTAAAATTAATTTTTGAAAAATGATAAAAAATAGAATTTGCTCCGAAAGTCCACCTAGATGTTGGAGATTTTTAGAGATATTCGAGATTTTTAGAGATGTTCGAGTTTTAAAAGTCAAAAAAATTAAAACCAAAACCTAAAATTTTAAAACCCTTAAATCAAAATCCCTAAAATCCAAATCCCAAAACCTTCGAAACCTAAACCCAAAATTTTAAAAGTCTAAGATCAAAAACCTAAACTTATACTCAAAATCATTTCAAAACTTTAAAGAAACATGCAAAAATCTCAAGTGGAGTAATTTATTTTCGAATAATGCCTAAATGATTGGGTATTTAAAGAAATCTTATTCCATTAAGTTTTTCTCATGAGCTCTTAATTCGTTTTAACAATGGGATCAATAATTAATAATAAAAGTATACTAATAAAATGGGATCTTAAATATAAATAATCGCACATAAGCTCTACCTAGATGTTGGAGAATCAAGGTGATCTCATTATATTTAAGAATCCATTTTTAAAATTGATGTTTTAATAATAAATTTTCATTAAAAAAAAGAGAGATTTTTTTTAAATTAATTTTTGAAAAATGATAAAAAAAAATAGAACTTGCTCCAAAAATTCGCCTAGATGTTAGAGATTTTTAGAGATGTTCGAGTTTTAAAATTCAAAAAAATTAAAACCAAATCCTAAAATTTTAAAACCCTTAAATCAAAATCCCTAAAATCCAAACCCCAAAACCTTCGAAACCTAAACCCAAAATTTTAAAAGTCTAAGATCAAAAACCTAAACCTATACTCAAAACCATTTCAAAACTTTAAAGATACGTGTGAAAATCTTAAGTGGAGTAATTTATTTTCGAATGGCGCCTAGATGATGGGGTATTTAAAGAAATCTTATTCCATTAAGTTTTTCTCATGAGCTTTTAATTCACTTTAATAATGGGATCAATAATTAATAATAAAAGTATACTAATAAAATGGGATCTTAAATATAAATAATCGCATATAAGCTCTACCTAGATGTTGGAGAATCAAGGTGATCTCATTATATTTAAGAATCCATTTTTTAAATTGATGTTTTAATAATAAACTTTCATTAAAAAAAAGAGAGATTTTTTTAAATTAATTTTTGAAAAATGATAAAAAAATAAAACTTGCTCTGAAAATCCGCCTAGATGTTAGAGATTTTTAGAGATGTTCGAGTTTTAAAATTCAAAAAAATTAAAACCAAAACCTAAAGTTTTAAAACCCTTAAATCAAAATCCCTAAAATCCAAACCCCAAAACCTTCGAAACTTAAACCCAAAATTTTAAAAGTCTAAGATGAAAAACCTAAACCTATACTCAAAACCATTTCAAAACTTTAAAGATACGTGTGAAAATCTCAAGTGGAGTAATTTATTTTCGAATGGCGCCTAGATGATGAGGTATTTAAAGAAATCTTATTCCATTAAGTTTTTCTCATGAGCTTTTAATTCGCTTTAATAATGTGATCAATAATTAATAATAAAAGTATACTAATAAAATGTGATCTTAAATAAAAATAATCGTACATAAGCTCTACCTAGATGTTGGAGAATCAAAGTGATCTCATTGTATTTAAGAATCCATTTTTTAAATTGATGTTTTAATAACAAACTTTCATTAAAAAAAAGAGAGATTTTTTAAAATTAATTTTTGAAAAATGATAAAAAAAATAGAACTTACTCCGAAAGTCTGCCTAGATGTTAGAAATTTTTAGAGATGTTCGAGTTTTAAAATTCAAAAAAATTAAAACCAAAACCTAAAATTTTAAAACCCTTAAATCAAAATCCCTAAAATCCAAACCCCAAAACCTTCGAAACCTAAACCCAAAATTTTAAAAGTCTAAGATGAAAAACCTAAACCTATACTCAAAACCATTTCAAAACTTTAAAGATACGTGTGAAAATCTCAAGTGGAGTAATTTATTTTCGAATGACGCCTAGATGATGGGGTATTTAAAGAAATCTTATTCCATTAAGTTTTTCTCATGAGCTCTTAATTCGTTTTAACAATGAGATCCATAATTAATAATAAAAGTATACTAATAAAATGAGATCTTAAATATAAATAATCGCACATAAGCTCTACCTAGATGTTGGAGAATCAAGGTGATCTCATTATATTTAAGAATCCATTTTTTAAATTGCATTTCACCATCATGCATAACATTTGTTGGCATGCACATAGCTATTTACTATTATTTGCACTTGCTTTGCGTATTTATGCCTTTAATTTTTATTCACTATCTGATAGTTCCATCATTTATTTTTTCATGCAAATTTTTTACTTTAAAAACATTAATTTATAAAAAAAAAAAGAAAACAAACAAAAAGAACATTTCGAAGAAAATAATTATTGGTACTCTGTCTAGATGTTGAGAATCATCAATAATCATCTTTTACAAAGAATGTTATTTTCATTTTAAAGAGTGTTGTTTTAAATCTCAAGTAAAAAGAATTACTTTGAATTCTGTATAGATGTTGGAGAATTTTAAGACAATTATTTAACTTAGAGATTTCTTCGATACTCCTAAATAAGAAATTTTAATAAAATTAATTTTTAA